>JAOPUG010000384.1:1981550-1992875 GCA_027564375.1 Micropterix facetella | reverse complement strand
TGCCAGAAGTCATATTTAAATTATAATGCCAGAAGATTATCTTCCGAATAAAGTAAATTTCATGTCAATTTAAAAAATTCATCTTTGTTTTATTCCACTTCAAAATTCTATACCTCTATAAACAACACCTTTATAATGGCCGCAGCTAAAATTACATAAAAAATTGGAAAATTTCCAAAACACCCAACAAACGAAGTATTTTTCCAATTTGATTGCGGGAAGTCCAAAAAAGTTTTTCTCGAAAAAAAAAGAATACTTTGAAATCAATTGTTTTAAAAACCGCCTTAGAAATATTTACCAAAATTAAAGCATTAAAGCGCATTATGAATCGTTGAATGATTCTGTGGGTAAAAATCACGCAACATTCGGCTTTTTAGTACATGTAGTGTTAGCTTCGGCCATTTCAGAAACCCCAGCGGAAATCTGTAATTTTTAGAAAATAAAAATCGCAATGTCACGAAAGCGGTATTATCCAATTGGTTGTTAAAAGGAAACGTTTTCAGATACAGAAACCGCCAACACTTGACAAGCACTTCGATCACAGAGCTACCAACTCGAGAAAATAAAAAAACTATATTGGTAACATAGAGCCCGTGAAAATCAAAAATTATCGTTTCTTTTTTATCAAACCCCGGTATTCTGAGCCTACAGTTAATATTTTTCCTTTTCTAAATAGTAGTAGGTATACATTGGAATACAATAGTACGTATACATTGAATTACATTACAATGGAATATTCGCTAAAGATTTAAGAGGACATGACACCAGAAGAAGAAGAATAATTCCGATTTTGATCTTTGTATTCCGAGCGGCAACATTCTGAATAAAGCTTGGGAATATCTGGAATAGGTGACAACACTTATTAGTAGGAGAAATTTTGTATTATATTTCAAAAAGGACAACGCGTTATTATGTCAGGTAGTCCAAATGTCAACATTATGTTATTTCTATCACTCATAACTGGCGACTGGGATCGATAAACGAGAGAGCATCCTATATTTATTCTGCTGGCATAATTCCTAGTTCAAATCACGCCATTTATATGGGTTTATAACCTGTAGTTTATTCGATTTATTTGTACTAATATATTTAACAGTCTTAAGTTATAATAATCGACCTGTACTTAACTTGTTCTTCGTTCAACATATTCGCCATCAATAAAAGAGTATTTTTTTCCAAATTCTATGTTAATTTAATATTAATACACAAACTTCACAATTTCTTAAATTTCGAGTTGGTTGGGTTTTTCTAGGTGCACAGCAACAGTAGCATTTTGAGATAATTTTCTCTCCAAATCTATAAAATGTAAAATATAATTTGTAATAAATCATATAATGGCATTTTGAATCACTTTTCCTCTTCTATTCCCCGAGCACAAGTAACAGGAACACATTCTCTTATATTCCCTGAGCAACTTGAAGAAAAAGAAGAAGAAGCCTTGTTCAACTGCTTATGGACCATAATAGAAACTGCAATAATATATTCAAACTGCAATAGTATATTCACACTTATTGGCCAACGCCACTAGAGCGAGTTGAGCAGGCCTTCGTGAGGACGTGTCTATTATGAATCCACCATACTGGTACCTTTTTCTTCCTTTTTATCATTTTCAAAATCGGGATCGTCCCATGACTGCACGTTTGCCTTGCCAAGGAAAAGGAATACGAGGTTGTTGAAGAAATGAACGCCAGCCGACAAGAAGAACACCTTTCTCCACAAATAGACATCCGTCTGAAAATCAAAATAAACTAGATTAATCCTGAAAACGTCCATATTTTTCAAGCAACTAGAAAAAGTATCAAACTTACGTCATCTGTAAGTATGAGACCGGCAGATATGGGTGAAAATATTGAGAGAAAATTCGCTGTAAAATTTGAAAGGCTCATCAGGGTTCCAGCGTAATTTGGAGATAGGTCCATATGATTGATCTAAAACATTATTAAAATCAAAATTTCATGGCTGGAATATTGTCAAATTTTGTATTTATTTTTTTAATGTTATATGATCTGCGTAATATTATGTCCTTTTTTATATCTCCATGAAAATAAATAAAACTGACCATGACGCCAGCACCAGTAGCCGCAAATGAGCTGCATAGCAAAATTAAGATTATTTCCGCTACCATAATATCGTTTGCATAGGCCAACGCTATCAAACCCAGTGCCACTGGCCAATGACCTGAAAAAAATAATATAATAATATTATTATTATAATTGTTAGTTTCCATTAGTAGGACATTTTTTACCAATTGTATTAGCAATCTTTCTAGCTGCCGGTAAACTGATTAATTTGCTATTAGTCAGAAAATCGAACAGGAAACTGAATAGAATCATAGAAATCCACTTTCCAAAGAACGGCAAGGCAGATAAGAAGCCACTCTGAAATCAATTATATTATTAAATTTTAATTTTGATGCCGTGGCCGCCACTGCCGGCAAGCTAATGGTACCGCCACCTAGACTATTCAAGTCGAAGTGCCGACGCCACCGTCGTCCGGTTGTGTGACATCATCAGATGCATCGTGCCGTTCGGCTCTTGTGAAATTTTATTTATTTAATTTGTAATTCACAATAATGTATAGTAAAATGGACAACATGTAAAATTTAAATTTCATACATAAAAATCCAGTAGCAAAAACTGATAAGATATGGTAAGTCGTCAGTGATCCTCTTTTAATGTCTCCTAACTAGGCTATAGCGTCATCTAAGTTCGACATTTAAATTATTAAAAATTTACGTGTGAACCTATATAAAATCTAATTAAAGAAAGAACATTAAAAAATTAAATGAATATATACACTAATAGTTATAATTAATCCTTATTAGCTGGAGAATCAAAGTAAAATTGAAAATATAGATTATAATCATAATAAAGAAAAATTGTATAAAAAGAGTTAGTATTTAAATAATAATAATTTATAAAAGCTAGAGTAAGATAAACATACCTAATTAGTACTAAACAACAAAATACTTTATAAAACTGCATTTTTTTAAATACATGTTGGTCGAACTCTCGTCTATCCGCATAATACAATAGGTTTTAAAAATCTGCTTCGTATTCTGAGTTAATAATGAAAATTTTAAAATTATGGGTAGAAAATAAAATTTGAAAATCGAGCCTAAAAAAACGCGACTATTATATACTATAAAACATCAATTAAATCAAAGAGAAGAAAACAAAAGGGTTTCAAAATCGAATATTAATAAATGACAAATAGCTATTATATCGCACAAATAGCTAAAATGGCGCAAACTTATCTAAAACAGCGACTCCTTGTATGTCACTTCATCAATACGAAATTTGGGAAAGTATATAATACCACTTGTAACCAGTTTTTTGTAGATATGTTCAGATCGGTCAACATTACGGTATATTGGCGGCGACAGTACATATTAATACTTATTTTAGGCCGTGGCTAGTTAAAACGATGTTTTATAAGTAAAGTACAGTACAAACGGAGCTGCTATGGAATACACCGACCAAAGTCGGCTCCATCATAATACTACTGTTACACTTCTACGGGGTGAGCGATGGACTCCGCTCTAACGACCTGCTGTGGTAGGTTTAGGACAGCTGTCTTGCCACATGTGAGCATTTCTCATTTCATACCACGCATTCACTGCCCCTTCGAAGCCATAGAATTTGAGATGTGAAAATCACGATTTTAGATATTTTTTTCTATAAAAGGGTTAATTATTTTCCTGGCAAGACCAAGATTCTTAAAGAGGTGAAATAGAGATTTGGCCGAGAGGCCACGAGGGCCTACCACCGCGTGAAAGTGAATAGTGAAATCGTTTCGGGTGATTGCAGGTGCGAAATCACGGTATTTATTAATTTTTGCTCGTGATCTTTTGGGACATTTGATACCATGGAAGAGTTAATTCAACAATAAGTGTTATCTTCCGAGTTAGAGAGTATATCTGGGCAGAGGACTGTGCATCCCAGACTTTCAGGGAAATGGTAATGTTTAGAGACCGAATCGGCCTCCCGAATCCAATCTGAAGCTATCTCGATTATTGAGAAGGCTTATGCAATGGAATGTTTATTTCTTTTAGAGCCATGCTGCACAACCTTTATTGGTGCTTTGGATGGTATTTTCAGGCCCTTACTGGCACTAGCCACTGAGAGGCTAATTACCTCGCGAATAATAGCAATGACTTTTTCCTCGAGGTAAATATGTCGTCCTAATATAAAGCCGCCTTGCAGCCAGACAAAAAATGTCTAGCTGTATAATGGGTGCAATGGGGTCTAGGTAATGCGGTATATGCACTCGGTGAAAACTTCGGAAGGATCGTTGCCTGAGGCACTGGTCAGTCTGCCAGCCCTTGCTCAACAACGAATAGCCGGAGGAGTTTGGAAGCGTAATGCGACTTAAGGAAGCGGGGTTAGTTAGATACCTTAAGCTACATATCGTTAGAAACGATAAGTTGTTTACTCAATCTCGGATGGCAAGCCGAGTAAAGGGTGTCTCGTATCCGCGACATGTTCCAGCGAGAATTGTCGTTTATTTAAGGTAGAAGAACGCGCAAGCGACTTCGAACTCGCTACCAGACGGAAAAATCTGAAAAAAAGACGGAAAAGTCGGAAAAATCTGACCGCATCTGGGAGTAAGGAAGCGATGGATGCCACACTGAGCATTAAAATTCCCAGTGCCTCGCGGCAAGGCGTAGGTTTGTTACAGGCTTAGGCAGAGTTTGGTACGTAGATTGTCTTCGTCCTCAAGTCTATGTGTTTCACCTCGGGGTGATATAACGACAAGATCGTTAAAAAGCTCTGGGTGGCCACTAGTATTTGACAATCACAATTGTGCAATGGGTATTGCTACAAAAGGGATATAAACTATCTTTTGTATAGCTCCAACGAGCGAAGTAACTGGGGTCTGGAAGTATATGCTGACAGACATTTAGATAAACTTTCGGCATCTCTGTTGTCCAGTCATACAACATTACCTTCCAGTGCATTAGACGAGATTGCAGGAGAGACTGATAGGTGATTTTTCTGCCTAGAAATTTAAAATGATTATTTGGATCAATAAGAAAGATATTAGAGCTCTTATATATCAATTTGGAGTCATACTAAGTGCTACCAATTTGGGATCATGATAAAGTTTGATAAAACATGACTTACTTACCTCTTTAATGTTAGTATGCATCACTTTGCTCAAGAATGCGGGAATCTGTGTCATCAGGGTTATATTTCCCCAGCATTGTCCGACATGGGAAACGCAAAGAGCCCATACTGCAGGCGTAGTCAGAATTGCTTTCCATGGTACCTTGGTCACTTGCTAGAAAATAATACGTTCGTATTTGAAATTTGATCAAGCTTTCACGCATCTATTGGTTATAAAACTTGGCACGGGGAAAATCCAAGGATTTATAAAACTTCGGCACATATGACTACAGTCTGCATTTTCGTTAGTTTTGTCTAGTCAGATGGATTGGCCCCAGGCGCCATGTACCTACCTCATTTTAAGCATCTCATCATGGCCAACAAATTTTGTTTTTGCTATTTCTACCGATAATTCCGTTTTAAGTAGTAAAAGTGTAAAAACCGTAAATATTCTGACTTTTTGATGCCAACTAGCGCCCGAGTCGAATACTAATTTAGGACCGCGGCCACGCCAACGCGCCGATGCCAGGATGTTCCTGCATCCGCCAATAGAAAGTATTAAAGGTTGTCAATAATTAAAGAGAGTATCGTTAAATTAAATAAATAATATTAGTAAAACAAAATTAATGACCCCAGGCGATATGTACCTCATTTTACGCGTCTCATCACGGCCAACAACTTTTCTTTTTACTATTTCCACCGTGTATCCCGCTTGAAACTTTAAAAATTAAAAAACTTATTTTATATGGATAATTTGTGTGGCAGGTACCCCAACCGTAGGTCGTACAGGCCCCAAAATCAACTGGATTTGGTGCATTGGCCATATATATCGAAAGATTTTTTTTAAACTTACGTAGTTTACTCAAGTCATCGTGCATAGTAACATCCATACAGACAGATATATTTTTTTAGATGGAATCTAGGACATGTGAAACATCGAGAAAAGCATTTATGGTCTATTTAATTTCGTTACACTTTCGCATGATTGTAAGACTTCGGCCTCCCGCAGGGTGGGCCGAAGTAATATAATAGATATAATGAGGTAGTAACATAATATAATAGACATACTGATAATATAATAGACATGTTGAGGTACATATCTACCGCCGCTCTATAGAAAAGCATACGCTAATCAGCTAATCAGCCCCCCCCCCCTCCGGCTATTCGTTGATTGAGCACCGTACATTGGTGAGTGTCTAAGTTACGGGCGAAACCGCCACCCCAGGACGTTTAAACGAACTATATAGTTATATCACCCTGAGATGACCGCAGAGACTTTTGGAAGTAAACGATCTTACCCTTACGGTAAGGTACTGAGACACCCAGCGGGCAACCCCTAACTCCCAGATTTGGACGGATTTTTCCTTCCTCTCATCTGTTCACGGGTTCGAAGTCCCTGGCGCGGCCTCTACCTTTTGTATTGCATGCGGTATTCCGTGACTCGGTAATTATTGCGGTATTCCGTGAATCGGATTAGTCGCACTTCGTGGAGGCTCCTTGATAGGAGCTACTCCTTGAGTTGGACCGACCGAGTTGACGTAAGTGGTAATCTGGCCCAAGCTGCAACGGAACCATTAGGAACCGAATACACACAGACAGACGGACCAATAGGGTTTCGTTTGTACGTTTTGTACGTAACCCTAAACGTAATGTTCTTGTTACCTTAGTTATGTTCCTACCCAATGACATCTGAATATAGTTTTTTTCCCCTTCGCTTATATATTTATGTTCAGCTGGAGAATTTGCGCCAAGAAAGAAGCATGTGATTCCAACAAGTATAGATATTCCGCCTTGCACATAGTAAACGGATGGCCAACCGAATTTAGTAGCAGATAAAAGACCAGCCATTGTCATCATCACCACCGTACCTAAGTGGCAACCTGAAATGAGAGCGAAGGAGAAAAATTATAATATTGCCTTAAAAGATACTGCAAAAGTTACGATATAAAATCTCTCGATCAAGATCGACAAATTAAGTTAGAGCTTAATTTAAGGAAACAATATTTAAAAAATGGATAATCAAATTTTATTTTATTTTATTATTTATTTAATTTGAATTCACAATAATGTACAGTAAAATAGACAATATGTACAATTAAAATGTCAGACAAAAATCCAGTACCAAAAAACTGATAACTTGATATGTCAAAAATAGTTTCCAGTGATCCGATTTTAATGTCACCTAACTAGGCTAAAGCCTGTTCTAATGTGGCCATTAAAATTGTTAAAAATATACGCGTGAACATATTTAAAAACTAATTAAAAAAAGAACAAAAAAAATAAAAAATGTATAAACTAATAGTTATTATAAATCCTTATTAGCTTGACAATGAAAGTAAAATTGAAAATTTAAAATATATTCATAATAAACAAAAACGATGTACAAATAGATAGTATTTAAATATTCATAATTGATTAAAAATGGACTTACATAATCAGACCAAATTTAATATTAGAAAATATTTTTTTAAAAAAATGACATTTTAATTAGTACACATAGAAATGTTAAAATAATCGTAAAAAAAAGAAAACGTCCTATTCTTAAAAACTTTAATAAAAATCTACTATGCGCTTTAGTCGTTGTTTTTTTTCGCTTAAATATAACTTAATCGAGAAATTTTATTTTGCTAACGAATGACCATGGTTTTGATATGGATGGATGAATGGTGATCGTAAATATAAAACTTAGATTCCATAGCTAGTAGGCCATTGAAGGTATTTTTTGTAGTGAATCTTGTATTCGAAAAGCAAGTAATTATAGAGATGCATTTCGACTTCTAAAAATTCTTTCGCTATTGGTTGTATTCGTCAATGGGAAGAATTGTATAGATTTGGGTCCCATACCTATGATGGAAATAGTAGCTGCCCATACAAACGTCTTTGAGGTCACATTTCTAGCAGTACGATCACCGTTCAAGGCACGATTTAAAAAATTATTTCGCTAATACGTTTATTCGACAATGGAAGAAGAAGAGTAGATTTAGGGTTCCGTATCTACTATGGTAATGGGAGCTGCCATACAAAAATAATAGTTATGCTAAAAATAAAAGGTTATCTACGTTTTCGCCGTGTACATTAACTCTTCTATCATAGTAGATTTGACTTGCAGCACTGAATAATTGTTCACTAGGAACACTGGTGGGAGGAGCCGATAAACATTTCATTGCTATCAGTCGTAAATTAATGTATGGTCTGGAAGCCCAATACTGAAATATGTCTGGGGTTCTCAGCAGCAAAGATTCTTTTAAATAACAAATCAAAAGTTCTTCAAACGGCATAAACATGTCCGAATCTTCCAATTCGGACACAAGCGACGGCGTTTTATCATGGAAATCCCAATAATCGTATTGTGGTTTTATTTCCAGGAGTAGGAGATGATGTTGAAAAGGAGGCTCTAGGTTCTTTAACGTCCACGTCCATAGTATGGTCTGTTCGATTTGTTTTTGCACAATTTTTACTTAAAAATTTCAATCTTTGTTTTGCATTTTCGTAGCTATTCAAATACTTTGTTTTTTAAACCTTGGATCGATTAGAGTGACAATGAACAACTGTGACGTATTTCGTGCATAAGCAAATCTACCGTTCATATTCTCACACAAGCGGCTATTCAACTGTTTTATATCTTCAAAGTCTTGATCATTGTGAACAAGTTTGGAATTTAACATAACAATGAATGGTATAATTAAAGACACTGATAATGAATAGCTAGAAATGTCAATTGTAGCTTGATGAAAACACTTCAGTACGGTTATATAATTGCTTACTTGGAACCATTCTTCTGCAGTTAGAACGACTTGATTGAGAGACCCGTCAGGACGAAACGACGATTGTTCGTTCAACTTCGTTCGTTTACGGCGGCTGCAAAGAAACCTTCGGCTTCAGCCAAACCTTCGGCTGATTTTCGGCCGAAGCCTAACGTGTGGCCGAAAGTATTTTTTGTTGGCCGAAGGTGGCCGAAGCCGAAGCCGAAGCTACGGTAGGACACCAATGATCAGTGATCACGCTCCCCTCCAAACCCCTCTTTCTCTTTCTCCCACCCCTACCCGTCCACCAAAATTTAATTTGAGCTAATTGATTCATTCGCATTTGGCGAATGTGATCAATACGGCAGTATCATCAACCAAAAGTGAGCTTCATCGCTAAACAAAATTCTCTTATGAAAATCGGGATCAATGGCAATCTTGTTTCAAAGTAAATTTGCACAATTAGGAAGCGTTGTTCAAGCGTCAGTCTATTTATGTTGAAATGCCAAACCAATCTAAACATAAATCACTTGACATCTGACAAAATGGCCGCCAGTTAAAAAAGTGTTACCAACTCAAAGTTCTATACCTCTATAAAAACACCCGTTATAAACAAAGGTGCAATATTAACACTAAGAAGCAGACAAAGCGGGCCAAATTTGCCCGCATTTCTCCATCGCTAGGATAGAGGATAAATACAATTGATATGATTGGGTGTTAACCCGACGCAGGCTTGAGCTAAATGGGGTAATTCATACCAACCTATTTTGAGTATATAATTTCATTTATATAAGACAAAAAACAACGTTACCTCCATGAACGAATGCTCCCAGTCGCGCTCTCTCTTCAATAGGCGACCATTTTCCAAGAATGCATTGTATGGAAGGCACCAGCATACCTTGAGACAGACCTTGCACTACTCGTATACAACAAATAGCTTTCCAATCACCCTTTGAAATAAAATACATAGGCCCTGATCAGACTGATTTCCAATTGGAATAAAGGAAGGAACTGAGATTAAAAATAAATGAACAATGAAAAAAAAAGTACAAATTATCTTACATAAAACAGGAAATTAGTAGTATTAGGTAATTGAATAGTCAATAAATAAAAATTATTTAAAAATAATATATATAATTAATTAAATGTAATTAAGCAACAATAAAATTTAACTTTAAAAAAATAATTTATAATATACATACATATATTTGTTTTATATATATTGTGGCGGCTTTTTTAGGGGCGCCTCAGGCCTGAAATAGTCTCGTCTGGTGGGTCCATGGCGAGTTCCTTCATGTTTCACTTTAACTTGCCACGGTGGTGGAGAAATGAGCAAATTACCCATGTGTTCAGTACCAACACAGTGAAATAGATTGTACAGCAAATTTTACACTAAAGTTTAATTATAGTAATGTTTTTTATCGTCTATAGTTCGAACTTATTCGAAGAACTCGTAAGATTCGGGTTCTGATTATTAGGATATTTATTTAGTTTTAAGAAACCCCCACGGGCTGTTACGTTCCGTCGCGCCGTTATTTTTAAATCAATTTATCAATATAGTATCGTCACTACTAGTATGATTTATAAATATTTATTTCGACAAGTTTTTAATATGTAAAATTCGCGAAATTGATGGCATGCACCCACAACCCTTCGACCAAAAGGAACAATGCACACTGCTCGTGGAGTCAGGCTCCCCGCTTGTATAGCCCACCGGGTGGAAAATTAGTGGCGTTTCGCGCCAATCCCGTGATTGGTCGGGTTTTTCTCGTGAATATTTTTATTGGTTATCTATGAATTCTCGCGCTACGTCCATCTCGCCGAGTGGCACGGTTTGTATTTGCACTAAGGAGCGATATATGTCGCTGCCAGTATTTTAACATGGTATTTCTCTTAAAATTGTATCTCTAAATACTATAGCTAGATACTCCTAAATATTGCGAGTGTATGCCTGAACTATATTTTAACAATTTTAGAAACACCTTATTCCGATTTAAAGTATAGATAATTTTCTATATATTTCTTAACTTTCTTAGTTGCTTTCTGAATTTTATTATCTACATCTTTAAAAAAAAGCTTATTTTTAAGAGGATATTTTTTCATAATTATATTTTCTAAATTTAGGGTGTAAGTGCTCTATATTTACAACTATATTACATGGCACCAGTTTCTGTACATTTTGTCGATTTTATGACCGGCAGTATTGTGAAATACGCGTATTTTCTACCGCTCGGTTCTGTTTAGAGCTTAAGGTATTATTTCTGAGGTGTGCGCGTACACACAAAAAAATTAAAATTGAGAAAAGGTTTACCTAAAATACGAGACAGTGGCGGTTATTTCGCAATATTCTGCGTCCCTTTGTTGATTTTACCGATAATATTAAAATGTATGTACTTACAACTTAAAAAATAGACTTGGGAATACCGGTGGCGTTGGATTGCCTGCTTGCCGGCTGCCGTGTTCCCTTATTATAT
>JAOPUG010000384.1:1842308-1855205 GCA_027564375.1 Micropterix facetella | reverse complement strand
AAAGCGTTTCTGCAGCCTTTCCAGCATGGATATGTAAGCACTTCATAATGATACCATATTGCTACGATGACTTCTTATCTTCTCCTAATTAGGTATTTGAATAGAAGGAACATGAGAAATATGCCTCCTATGTTCCTCAATACAAAACCTAGCATATAGTAAGAATTAGCAACTAGGTTGTAGAAGTGCTGTCTGTATGTAAACCGAGGGTCAAAGCTCACTCTTAAGTCCCTTGTTTGATTCACTCGCGATAGTTCCTTGCCATAAATGTCATAGCTATATACAAAGGGGAATGAACTCGCGAGTATATCATGATTGAACATTTTTTAATATTGAAGTATACCTTGTGCTTTGCGCTCCATTGATACACCTGCGGTAATTATATAAATATAATATGAATTTGAAAATTCGTTTACATAAATCAAGTAAATAAAACATGAGGTAAAACCTGTATATAATAATATCCGTGTATACACGTAACAGTCATTCGTTACGACAATAACTGTCGGCCGAAGATTTCCCGTAATGTCTCTGTCGCAGGACTCGCGACAGCATCTTACCGAAGCGAAGAACTGTAAAATCATCGTCGTCGGAAAGGAAAATCGCCCAATCCGCAAAAGTTTTCCCATAACCGATTCGACATTTTATTTGTGCATTTATTGACACGCACCGCCAATAAATATATCGCTGGGAAACAATCTTTATGGATTGCGAACGACCGCAGCTCCGTGGGAGCGAGCGTTGCTATAAAGCGGTCTATTTCTGTCTCGCTTTATAATCCGGGAGGTCTTTGTATTTATCTTTTGTGGTCATGCTAATACTATGGTTTTAATAGTTACAAGAAAATCTACCCTCTCATACAAACAGCGCTCGTTATCATATTATTTAAGTACCTACGGTTTATCTAGTAAATAACAAGTCTGACTAAATATTTTTTTTTTCAATTTATATAAAAAAAAATATTTAAACATTCGATAATCAAAACTTTTGGCTGTAGAATGAAGATTGTTTAATCTATCTCATTTTTTTGGCGTCATTTTAAAATGTTCGTGTCTGCATTACGATAAATTTAACTCGCTGTATGAGTTTCTGCGATTTTAAGTGTAATTTTACAGTGTAAACTGCTTTGGCGACGAAGCACCAAGCAAAGCGAATATTTTAAACTTGTTTTCAGAATTCATTCGCGCTCATGGAAATCTCAGTGACGAATTTTGTGAAGCTCACCCGTCCACCACTGTCTACAACAAAAATATTGATTCTGTGCGCCTTATGATCGAATCAGACAAGCATTTGTGACTTACCATGAGATTTGGCCATTCTTAGGCTATAGTAGTAAGTAAGGTATAATTAATCCTACACAAACATATGACTGTGAAAAAGGTGTACCGCGGCGAATACAACACAATTCGACTAAGGCTCAAAAATCGGACACGTCACTTAGTTCAATGCCATGTTTACCAGATTCAACGAAGAAGAATCAAATTTGGTGTGGCACATAGCAAGAAGTGACAAAATATGGATTTACAGCTACGGCCCCGAAACAAAGCAATTGTGGTGGCAAATCTAGCGGGCGGCGGTTAGACCGTTCGAAAATCTGCCACCTGTTTATTGGGTAGCCATAGAATGACAAGGTGCTATCTTGGTAGCACCCAGGGGGGTGCGAACCGGCGTTTTGATTCCGATGGCGCACCAGCACTCATAAAGGCGTGTCTCTCCTCGACGATTGTCGATACAAAGTGACCTTAAGTTCCCGTACTGCACGGACTCCTGATGCAGACTCCGATACGATCTCTTTCCCTATTTGATCGTTGTAAGTCTCCGCTAGTTTGTAAGGCTAGCCGCTCGCATAATTAAGGCGTAAAGGTCTAAGCAGGTATGTTGTTGCTTACCTTGTTGATTGCAGCGCTGTCCTGCGAAGTGAAGATCTCGACGAAGTCGGGTTGTAGGCTCGGCCTGGGCGAATCTTCTTGTCACTATTAGACTGACGCACTTTATCACCGAAGTTATATCTCGAACACTGAATTTAATTACTATATATTTTACCGCTGGAAGTTAAATAAAACAATAACTGAGTTTACTGTTTGCTTATAATTCCACTTTCAAAGTGGCACAATAAATTGTAAATGTTATTAGAGTCTAGATTAAAGAGTTTACAATGCTTACGTAGATATAAACGCTACTTATTTATTCTACAATTTATATTACGACTTGAACAGACTGTTCGAAATTTGTGATGTTACGAGATGATAAAATTATTCCCGGAGTTTCAGAACGCACGCAGAAAGTCGGCACTATTATTAAATAGGTCGGTTTCCAAGCGTGTCAATAATGCGACTGACATTTGGCTCACGGCTCATCTTTGAGCTAAGAGCTTTAGGTGCCGCGTGGTGGGGGTATTAGGTACAACTCTGCGAAGTACGCTCGCGGCAAGTGGGTATCAACGCTGCAAGATACGCGTAGGCACATGTATGCATTTTGATATAAAATATTACAATTATCCTATATATCTAAGTTTAGTAATAGTTATGAACTTAGCAAACACTTCTTGTAGATTAAACATACTTAATCTAGTCTTTATATTGTTAAAAAAGGTTCAATTATTGGTTTAGGTATTATTTAGTTGTTTAAGTCGATTTATACAATTTTTTACTTAATTGCTAACATGCGACAAATTTTATGCTTAATCTTATTCTAAACATGTTTTTTTTTATATTCTCTAAGTTAGCGATCCCTTATTCAAACCTGTAGGATTTGCATTGTCGCGGCTTGTTGTACGTGATGGGGCAATTCGCGGTCGAGTTTTCGTGATTTGTCGACTTACCGACCTTGTGAAATCCTAATGGCTCGGTTTTCGTCTGTTCCCGGTGATATCGGGATTTACGTTAGGAAATATCGCACTTAGGATATAGTGAGTGTGAAACTCTGTTTTTTTTTGTTTATTTTATAGGTTCTGAAACCGCTTACGGTACTATGATTATTTAATATTAATATTATTTAGTATTTTACTTTAAAATAGCTATTTTGCCAGGACAACGCATCCTCCTACAGCCCGGATCTTGCACCCTGAGTTTTCTGTTAGTTTACAAGAATTAAGGATAAACTTCGAGATATACGGTTCACTACCCTAGAAGCGGCGGTGATAGCGTTCCGAATAGCCATTTAGGAGACCTATAAAGAAAACTGGACCAACTACTTTTCACAATGGTTTCAAAGAATGACAAAGCGTATAAATTATCAGGGACTACATTTAAAAAAACAGTAAATATAAACATTATAAGTGTTTTAATTTATCAGAATCCAGAGACTTTCAGTATGGCCTAAGTACAATATCATTAAGATCAAATATAAATTTCCAATACCAATCTTGGTTTTGAAATAAATTGATTGATTGATTGATTTTATAAGGCATAACAAAATCGTTCCCCGCAAATATAACCAGCTTCTTGACTGCTCGAGAAACTCTTAATTTTCAAACCTAGGCATCATCAATCTAAATTCAATAATGAAATATAAATGATCTAAAGACTGAAGCTGTATTATAATTTCAGGTATCCAGTTTGGTTCGCTGATATTCTTCATGCTGGGTGGCATATTAGGAGGTTCTTCGTTGGGTTGGCCCTCTATATTCTACGCGCAGGGTAGCATCTCACTCGTGTTAGCAGCCATTTGGTGCTACTTTGGGTCCAACAGTCCTGCGATACATAAAACTATCAACGAATCAGAAAGATTATACATACAGAAATCGCTTAACCAAACAAATAAGAAGGTAAATATTAATAGTAATATACGCACTCCATCCATAAGGCTTCATTACACCATGTATATATCATTCTCCAACGTTGAACCTATACACGGTCTTAGACAAATTATAAAATTTGCAGATAATCCAATAAAACAATCCACCACTAATTAATGTTTAGTTATCACTCTCTATAATAACTAAAATGGAAAGATTATTGTGAAGTACTGACAAGTATTTAGGAATTATTCCTAATCGCTGGAGATTATTCATAATTTTAGATTAATCACATTAACTCTGTAACATATTATATACGCAAAGCCCAGAAAATTAACATATTACAATATTAGCAAAATGATTAGGAATTTATTTTTCAAAATTTTGTTTTTAATTGTCTAATTTCAGTTTAAATGCTACTCTTTCAAAAAATTTAGAATATCGGTTCCGTACAACCTGTATACTAAGAAGGATCCGTCAAGTTACCTATAAGAATAAGTAATTTTTTACTTTGCCACGTTTTTAAAATTATATACTATTTAGCCCGTTTTAAAAACTTAGTTAATTAAATAATATATTTTTAAGCAAATACTTATTTTCTGCTTTTTAGTCTTGTATGTATAAAATATTGCAATCGATTTTAAATATCTCTGATGAGATTATAACAGAGACATATGGAAAATGTCATGTTTATATCAGTTTCTCTTCACTTGGTCATATTTGAAATAGAAAATGTTCATACCTACCTATCAATAATATATGAATCTGTTTTATGGTTATTTCCCTAAAATATAAAGAAAAAGCAAAATTAAAATTATTGGATTTTATTTCAATATTAAAATAAATTAATTCCAGATCAATCTCCGTTAATATTTTTTAATATATGACTCAATCAAGGTGCGGAGGTCCTAGTTGTCGCATTCTGTCCATCTCCACCATTGCATCTTCAGTGCACGTTGTCTGGCCACTTAGTTTTGAGCAATCGAGTTCCTATTCATAATCTATCCAATGATATGACAAATCGAAATTGAACATATTCATGTCCTTTAGCAAATAGTGTAGATCCGAGCATGGTCCACCGTACATTCTTGCATTTTATGGACTGCAGGCCCAAACAATATTAGGTGGAAGCTGTGTTCGCTCGATTGTTACATAGTTTCTGAGTGCCAGAAACTTTATTGATATTAAATTGATCAAATGAATTCCATATCTGCTAAAGTCGATATAAACAAATGAAATATCGGTATCGTACATCTGATCACGACAGTAAAAAGGTTAAACAATTTTTAATTCACTAGTTTAATAAATAAAACCTAAACACAGACTAGCGTCATCACAATAAGGGTTCACGGCAAGAAATTCCAATGCAGACATTTCAATGCTGTTGACAGTCAAAAATTTAGTTGTTTTATTTTTTGCGGGAAACGCGCAACGCCGCTTAACGGCTTCTGTCGCTAGGCAGCGCTGCGCTTTACTTGCAGCGTAACTCGGGCCACCAGATTATTATTACCTAATAATCCAACTTAAAACGGACTAAAAGTACTGTATTGTATTGTTTCCAGAACCAAAGTTGTGTGCAAGATATCAGCGTGATCGGATATCTGGTTTAAAATCGTCAGTTTAAAATCGATTTCAAAATTTGTACCGAAAAGACAAACAGACAAACAGGCAAATAAGAAAGCGACCTAATTAAAACATGGTAAAAAAAGACAAAATATTGAAAATTGGCATATAAATTAAACCATGTTGTCTTAAAGAAGTGAAGAGAGCTATCGACGCCATCTTTGATTTGATTCACAGGTTTTCAGTTAGCTGCAATGTCTTGTAAAATTTACATCACATAATTTGCACAATTATTAGTAATTATTTGCTGCATGCGGATTCTATTCGAGTGGAGTTTCAATTTTTGTATTTAATTTGATTAGGTTTTCGCTTATTATTCTATTCAGACACATTCTATAGATGTGTAGTCTGATAATGTAAGCAACGAACATTCCCTTTCGCCCATTTTGTTAGAGATTGACGAAACATTGTTAGTTGTAGCAAAGTATCTACATTCACTTATATTGAAATGTTTGTCTTTAAATGGTGTAGGCAGTGTTGTTGTGTTGTGAAAAACAAAACGAGACTATAGGAGTAGGAGCTAAGGTTAACTCCTGAAGCTGGTAACATATGGCCCTGGATTGATTGGTAGTGATGGAGCAGACACTCACCGGGAACGGCAGGCGCTTGAAGTCGAAGGTAAAGTTCTTAGGGATGAGGACTCTACCTACAGGGTATAATCCTCATCTCTAAAAACTTTTACCTCTATCAGGTTTCTTTGCATCGATATTGCTTTAAGTCGGATTCCATTGCACAATTTAAGCAGGGTGAAATTAATCTGCAGCATTATCAAACACCTGATTTTTAAAGCAATCGCATGCGCAAGCAGATCGATTGCGCCTAGTGAATTATAAAAAAATACGAGATAGTTGATGAAGTCATCTTTCAATTGAACTGTTTCTATGGACATGTCTCGTCTACTTCTCATCTTGCGATGGACGTCAAAATAGAGGCGTTGGATCTTGATTGTACCCCGGCTTTGATATGGCTTGCTCTCTAGCCATGAGTTAGTTGCTTGCCCATGCTTGCATTCAACATCGCATTGGATTGGATTTGTGCATTCAACATCGCGGTAAATGCATCGAATCAGCTCCTATACTGAAGTACTGTTCCTCAAAGAGACAATGGCAGTTCCAGTTATATATCGTCTTCGATAGAGTCATTTCTTGATTTTTTAACAGCTGTTATTCAAAGAAAAGAGTCGACTACTATCCGAGCCAGCATTTTTAAATCAAAAACAATATCTGGTCGCTGCTCTAAAGAGTAGCACGCTTGAGGCAGGCATTGACCTTGTGAACACTGGTACATTTGGTCGTCACAGGAAGCATTTGCCGGAAATCTCTGTAAAATAAGAGGATTACACTGACCCGGGACGAGAACTCGAGCATGACCTGGACAGTTGGCGCACGGTTCGGGCAACCGGCCGTATTATCACTGACTGATTCTGAAGAAGTTTAGACGTGTGCGCTTTTTAAGACAACTCGTGGTGTCGCCTGCTACGAATAATTCGTCCGCCCCGGAGCATTTTAACGATATGTTCGTTCTATCACACCGAGACGAAAACTCTCTCTTAGTCGACTCACCGGTCGACGATGACAATTGATCTACTTACGAACTCCACCTCAGCCCGTAAGAGACCAACACCTTACCGCGGGGCACTGGGAATTTTCAAACCCAGTGGGCGTCCCCGCGCCCTTACTCCCAGATGCGAATCAGATTCCTCCGATTCCCCGTTTAAGAACCGCAGTAAGCTTTTGCCGCTGGATTGTTTTACCTCTTCAGCTTGAAGTAGTATCCACCCAGATGGGTGTTTCTTTTACGCATCAGAGGGCCATTTTCACACATGAACTGCATGGGAGTTTCCTTTGCATATTGACAGAACTTGCACACTCTAGTGTCCCGGAGCATGAGGTTCAACATGTGTCTTTTCAGTCTACTGAAACAACGGTTGATTTTGTTTTCAAATATATTTCATTTCTACTTGCCATTCGTAACGTAACTGGATTAAATAGAATCAGTCTGGGCCAAGATAAAAATCTATTAAAACGATACAAAAAATGTGACAAACTTTTATTCTACATACAAAGATATTTTATATCTCTACATAGGAAAATAATAATATCTTGGATCGGAGTAAGTTGCATTGATACAGGTGACATTATTTTACCGTGCGAATATTCGGTTGTTAAACCGAATATCCGCCGGATATTGAATACTTTAATACTGACGGATATCCGGTTTAAACAAATAATATTAATTACTTGGCTTATCAATATGCCTCCTACGCAACATACATTGTAACCTTCTAGATGTTGATAGATTTATTTACGGTTTTATGTAATAAACCCAATAAAATAACCGAACTCCATAAATAATAGCGGTAAATATTACTATTAATTGCGTATATATTATATAATATTATGCATTCCAATTTTTTTAAGAAATCTTTGTAGATCGGCAAATATATAAGTAAAAAGCCTAACACAATTTTGCTTTTCAAAAAGGAAATGTAAAATTGATTTAAAACAAAAATTGAGATACCTCTATCTAGCATTATCGCCGCGAGCCACTGACTCTCACAGAGGGGTGGCTATCGGCATGTTCGATATACACGTTCTTCTGTACAAATACAGCCAAAATTATAAGAATCGGTGCTGTGGTTCCTGCGATACAGACACGAAAATATTTCATTATATTAGGAGCACATCGATACCAGGCGGTGTCATAGTGGTCGGACCAGGCGGCCATCGCACGACCCTTGCGAGAGTGAGAGAGAGAGAGACGGGGTATATAAGTAAAATATGAGAGAGTTGGCGCATAATGTTCCAAATTTGAAATTCAGCCTCTCAATCGTCTTGTATGAATACGGAGGCAGTGCGTAATATCGGGAAGACACTCCTTATGAAATATAAACTCCTAGTATTTCAATGCAAAGAAAAATGACTAATGGGAAAAACTCCATTGGGAAATGACATGACTGCATTCTCATTCTTTTAAGTCTTCATCTCGATTCTAGCTCGCATTGAGAAACCAACTGCAACTTCCAGTGGCATTTAATCCGCTAAAAGCTATTAAATTTTACACACTAATTACCTAACACTCCTCTTCCGTCGCGAGCCGCCGCTAGTGATAAGTACTATTATTGTGTATTGGTGTTCAACATGTGTACGCCAAGTATTTGACGTTGAAATAATTTTATTCATTTCAAAGCATATTAATTATACTAACCTGTAACATCTTAATTATACTAATTCAAGCATATTAATTATACTAATTCATAAAAAAGAGATAAATACATTTATATTTCGTAGTATTAGGTAAATTATATTTTGAAATATCCCCATGTTCCAATAATAATATTTTTAGTATGACGAGGGAATAATAATTGAGTGGAAAATAGAAGCGGAAGGTTATATTAAAAAAAATATTGGCTTCAGGTGGTAGACTGGTATCAAAGTTGTACCAGCACTATGATGTTACCAGCATTCGGGACCAGCATTCGCCTAGTGCCAGCGTCCTATAAGTGCCAGCATCGTAGTGACAGACTGCTACCAGGAGCCTGATATCAGCCTGGTATCAGAATTCTGGAGCTCACTGGTGCCAGTATCTTACTGGTAGACTAGTTCCGTTATCATGGTGTTCACATAGTGCCAGGGCCCGCTACCAAAATCTTGATATCTACCTGATATCAGCATTAGTCAAATTAGTACCAGTATCCCGGTATCAGCCCGGTGCCACATGCTGGTGCTAACCTGGTACCAGTATCATGGTGCCAGCTCAGTAACAAAATCCCAACGCCAGTCTGGCGCCAGTTTAAAGCTAGCCAGAAATCTCCTTGGTGACCCCTGATACACCGGTGCCTTCTATCCCTATCGCTCAAATTTGGCAGATTACATTGTATGAAGGAAACCGACTGCCATCGGTAGTTGTAACTGATTGGTTTTATCCACCGGTATCGGTTATATATTGAAACGCAAATTGTATCGTTTGTTGAGCAACGTTGTATGATTGCAATACTCTAGCGCTTTCTCTTTTTATAATATTCTACGATTTTTCAGTTGGATAGCCCTGCAATAAATATATGCAGTTTTAATTTTACGGTCGGTGAGCACGGACATCGGCGGCGTGTGTGTTGGGGGCGGGTGTCGTGGCGACAGTGCGTCGAGACGCCGCCCGCCGGCGCCTGTGGCCTCCTTCAGCCGTCTTCAGCTTTCTTTGGGTATTTCAGCGGCAGGCAGTCGCGCCTCGGGTTAAACGACCATAATGGACTCGCAAATCGAACTCCCGGAAAATTGAATTCAGCGGGCCATTTTAATTCGGCACCCTGACAAAATTGCTGTCTGCCCTGGTGTTTGCATTGCGTTGAGTTTAAGTAGTCGCTTTGATTATAGATTCTACCCGACCAACACTTTATGCTACGTTTTTTTCAAAAGTTTACTAATGATGACTGTCGGTGCAGATCACCGACAACATCAGCAGGGTATATTAATATGGCTATATTCAACACCACACTAAATTAGATAATAATATACTAGAATTTATGGATATGACCATTGTTTAGGGATCTATGCATCTAATTTACCAAATAGACTTAGCACGGCAGCTTTACTGAAAATCAGGCAACACACTAATATGGAAACTATCCGATTAGTCTAATTCAGACAATATCATAGCATTATCTCTTACGGTATTATGTTATGGGGTAGGGCCGCTAATTTTTAAATCATCTTCATGTTGTAAAAAGAGCTATTGGACCAATATATGGCCTAGGTTCTAGAGAGACACTGCGGAAACATTCCAAAGGAATTATTTTCCTCAATGTTGCTTATCAATTTATTTTTGGAAATACATATATGTCCGGAAAAAATCTGAAGCGCTTCAATAATGTCAATATGTAACATACAATAAATACCAACATTAGCAAAAAGTTTTCAGCTCCCAAGTTCCGTAAAAGGTAGGAACTTATTTTATGGTACCTACATTTAAAAAAATCTGTAAGATAATTCTTCTAGAATTTATATAGTTACTAGTAAAACAATTTAAGTAGAATCAGTATTAAAGATTTGCTTTGTTAAAAAGCATACGACTTCTTAAGTGATGAATTTCTTGGTGTTAAAACACCTTTTTTATCAAATTCACTTCGCTGCACATTTTATATAATTCTATAATTTCTATATTTTTCATTGCATTTCATTGTAATTTCTTCCTGCACATGGTTAGTATAAAAAAAAAATTAGGATCTGAAAAATTCGTAACGTCCGAAATGATAGTAACGCCCGTAGCCATTTTGAAACATTGGTTTGCGTGAGATCACCGCAATTAAGCAGCTTCGGGCGTGGGCAGTACTGAGTTTGGTGACTGCCACGTGATGTTATAAAAGCCGGCTAGCAGTAAGATAAGAGTAATTATCGTTAGATATTAAGGTAGGCCGTTACCGCAAGATAAATAAAGAATTAAAAAAGCTACATAATATTATTCCTATTGAGCTAATCCATATCAGATTTAAACTTTTTTTTAATTTTGACAGTCAGGTCATGTTTTATTTATACTGTCTATTTTTAACTGAAAGTAGAATGGTTTATTGTCTATTTTTAAAATTTTGTTGCATATTAAGGGTCATACAAACTTCCCAAAGAGATCCTCTCCACGGCGGTAAACGTCACTCACTTCCAATTCCTTCCAATTTTTAACTTTTATGTATTTTTAGAACATACGTACCTACCTCATGCGGCTAGCCTCGCGCTCGCGAGCTAACCCGTCATCGGCCAAAGTATGGTCGGGGGTCGTCGGCCAAACTCAACGAATGTGAAGAAGAGAGAGCGCGACATCCACCACAGAGATTTTTCGATGACGCACGATAATTACCGACAGCGTTACGAACAGAAAGAGAGCGCGCTATATGGCGCGAAACAGAACGCGAGAGACAGCGTTACGACCGCGAATTGAAAATCTAATTTCGAGCTTTACGCGTTACAAGATCAGTCAATGAGTCAGTGATGAGTGTAACTTGAAACCTCACCTTCAACGAATAGAACAAATCCATGCGCACATTTCTGCAAAATCTGAATAGCCGTTCTGGTCATCTCGGTCAAAGTTGGTTGCTGTATTGGATTAGAGTCCATGTGAAATTGCATGTGGTCCATACTGAACAGTCCTAGAAGACTGTCAATATTAGGATCAACTGATAGCAGACCATTTCTGTCGGTTACGTAGCGAGCTGGCATATTGTGAGATTCTTTGTAATCAATCCATTGATCGATTAGATTCATTCCGTCCCATCGAACTCCAGTAACACCTGACTCATCCTTAGTTGTATTCGGTAAGAAATTCTTGCGGCCGCCGCCCAGGACCACCTGGAATTTGAGAATGTTTGTAGGTATTTACACATGTATATGATTTTTTAGATCAAAACTACGGGCGAGCCCGCCAACCGGAGAAGTTTCAACAAACTTTATCTTTATATCGCCTCAGGACGAGCGTAAGGAAATTTTGACGACAACAAATCCACATGTCCAACTACCTCACGGCCCGTTAGAGACCGACGCTTTAATAGAGAGGTACCGGGCAGCAAAGCTGCTCGGTGGGCCGGCCTCACTCCCAAATGCAAACGGATTTCGCCATCCACCCGTTTGGATCTAGGATCGAAGTCGCTTGCGCAACCTCTACCTATCTTAATAACGTGGCATTTCGTTACTCGGAAATATCGCGGACCCGTGGCGTCCTTTACTCGTAACGCCACCCGAGATCGGATGGCCATCGGGTCATTTTTAAGGATAGTGTCCGATAAGTTGACACCTGCCCACACGTCTGAGAGAATAAAGGTTTGCATACCCCTCTGGGTCTCAGTCCATTGACACATGACCGGTATGCCCGCCTCGTGCGTCAGCTGTCCAGCTCCGCCAGAGGTTCTGTCTTCAGATCCACCGCACATCGGCTTCACCATGTAGGTCCCTCTTCGAGGAGCCTCCCGGATAGGATCTGCCCCGAGTTCGTGTAGCTGCCCCAAGTTCTTTGGTTTCGAACGCTTCCGTGTAGCTTAGGCTATAATGGCCCTTATGTCAGCTCGGCCGGCCCAATTCCCGGGGCAGCTCCTATCCGGGAGCCTCCTCGAAGAGGCACCACCCTAGTGAATCCGCTGTATGGTGGATTTGGACACGGAAACTGGGGCGGAACTGGACAGCTGGCGCACGGACGGGACAACTGGCCGTGTTGTCACTGAGCAGAGGCCAGGAGGGCTCTGGGAACGTATGTTCCCTAAGACGCGGGGGTAGGTGTCGACCTATCGTCACCTATCCTTAAAAATGACCCGATGGCCACTCGATCTCGGGTGGCGTTCCGAGTAAAGGACGCCATGGGTCCGTGATATTTCCGAGTTACGAATGCCACGATATTACGGTAGATAGGGGTTGCGCAAGCGACTTCGAGCCTGAGATCAGATGGCTGAACGAAGAATTCCGACCTAATCTGGTAGTCAGGTGGTGAGGCTGCCCGCTGGGTGGCAATTATCAGTACCTCGCCTTAAGGCGTTGGACTTTAACGGGCAGTGGCGTAGTTATATT
>JAOPUG010000384.1:1664542-1677452 GCA_027564375.1 Micropterix facetella | reverse complement strand
ATTTACAAACTATCGTAGTCTATTGATATTGGATTTTGAGAATTGGATCTTACCATGATTATTTTCTCCGTGACTACAAAAAAATTAATTTCGCAGAAATATTGAAAATTTCACTATTTTACGCGGTAAGTTCCGTTTCTTATGAATGGTGATGGCTGAAATTATTTTATTATTTACGTACGAAATACCATTTTTATAGCCGGACATGTATGCAGCCAATTACGCACATAGGCTTCAAACCCAGCATCATTGTGGAACATTTCACCTCCCAGAGTTGTTTGAGGGGACCAAAGACATGAAATTTGCACCCTTGCCGGTAGGGAGGGTGTTTAAGTATTTTCCTCTTGAAATTTAGTCAAGAGACGCTCACAAAAATTGAACCTCCAAACGGTTCAATTTTTGCTCAGGTGTCAAAAGGCGAGGAACCCACCCGGCGCATACTTTTCTAAACGAGTATACTTTTCTAAAAGAGCTAGAGCTTTTCAGTAATAATGGAGAAAGTGCTGCTACAACTTATCCTAACATCATCTGCAATCTCAACGACCGCCAAATGCCTGTCACCCTCAAGAATTTGTCAAACACGGCGAATCTTTGATGCCTGTGTGAGGTCGGCGATCGTGGCGCTCATTCTTAACGTGCTCATGACTCTTTACGAATTGCAACCCCTCGAGCTCTTGAAAGAATCTTTTGTTTGAACTTTTCAGTCAATCTCCTGAGGATTTTGGGTGGTTTAACACCTTCTCAAGCGAAAAACTTGATAATAATGCACTGTGCAACGAAGACAGGTACCTCGTGCTCAAATATTGCGAAGATGGATACAGGGGAGAATAAATGAAGCCACCAGACTGCTTCCCCCCACTCCCCCGACTCCCTCACCTAACACCTGTCAAAGCAGGAACCTTCACTTTTCAATATTGCGCGTGCAGGGCCAAAAGCCTGTATGTTTATATTTGATTAACCCTCGTATGTTAATTGCATTTTGCATCATATTGCTCAACACATTAAAGTTATCTCCATTAATTAATATTGTTATATCATCCGCATATCCGATTGTAAATTAGTTAATCTAGCTAGACGGACGCAATTTGGTATATTTATCTGCGACCACATTGCGATAAAAAAATATTCCTCCTGTTACAGATTTCAGTTTTCGCTTTCAAGCTAACATCGACTATGAGACTAGCAACATTTATAAAAATCATTGCCGGGACATAACCGTCAGCTCCGTTGAACCATTGACCGGTCTATCTAGTCTATCTTATGATTGTCTCTGGTCTGGGAAGCAGGATATATTGTATCAAGACGTCACATATGTATTCCAGTACGAAGCTTCCGATGGAAATGGATTTATGAATGGAAAATTTGTCTTCATTGTGCCGCGTACAGAAATTGTCTGTGAGTATAAAGCTCATGATGCCAAATATAATTATTTGTTAAATAATTTCATAATTTAAGTTATTTTATTTACATACACCTACATACCGATATTTAATCTTGTATAGTGTGTAGAGATGCCGATTAAGTAATGTTTTTTCTTCTGGTGCTATGTCCGCTAGCTAATGTTGGCTATCATATCGTCTATTAGCTCAGTATTGGCTGCCGCTCGAAACTAGGATATGGAAGATTTCTGAAACCCTGTATATTACTCCTACTATTACATGGACATGAGCGAAGTATTTGAGTTTGCGGATCTTTATTGTCCTCAATATTTTTATGTTCTTTCTCAAACGCTTTAAGACATCTTCATTCCTGACTCTGTCAATCCAGCATATACGTAGTATCCTCTGATAGGACCACATTTCGAAAGCTTCAAGCTTTCTTAACAGCTTGTCCGTATGTGTCCAGCTTTGTATCTCATATAACAATATTGCTTATACTTAGGATCTTAGAATTCTGATGTTCTGGTGTATGTTGATATTCATTCCTTATAATACCTTTTTTAATTTTTTTTATTACCCACAACTGATGCCTTTTCGTGGAATCCATCTTGTCGCCTAGTGGCAACGTCTTCTAGGTGGCATTTATAGTATCACACGGCCAGCACTCAGGCGGTCATCCATTCAAGTGCTGAGTGCGCCCAATGCTGCTTAACTTTGCCCAACGTTGCTACAAATGCTACTTTTTCATATTAAAGAATACGCTTCTGAATTTTTCCATATAGATTTTTATCTCCTGATATCCCGTATCAAATAACATTATTTAATGTGGTTATAGTTGTCGTTCAAACTGCAACCACATCAAATAATGTTATTAGTCTTCTCCATCGAATTTTGTAAGCTGTAGGTTCTGTAAGTTGTAACTGTAGGTACCTTCACCTCATTTTCAGATTTATTTAGTGCTTAATGCCAAAAAATACCTAATAATGCATTCTTTTCAGCTCCCAATGTCTCTCTATCGAGATGGAAACCATTCGTCTATGTTGAAATAAAGATGGATAAACTGATACTACACATCGCAGCAGCGCCTCAAGCATTCGAAATTAACGGATACGAAATATCCGTTTATACTAACAGTTCCAAAGAGGAGCCGCTAGAGACGCATCTACTCAACGCTACTAAGACTGAGACCCTTTTTGAATTTCTCACAAATGGCCGTCAAGAGCACTGCCACTTTGAAGTGACACCTCGCAGTAAACTGTGTTACCAAGGAGTGTGTAATAGAGTTGAAAGTGCTGTTATCGAAATGGGTATGCTGTACCACTTTTTATTTTTAGTAGCAACAGCTTAAGATCATCTTGGCGCTCACATTAACAGAGTGTTTGCCGAGCCACAGTGTAAATAAACCTATCAGTGTGCCAATGAACGTCCCCGCTTAGAGCAATGGTGAGAAGGGGGGGCGATGAGCGGGAGGGAAAATCGCTCTCAAAAGGTCCTCAGCGATTTTGTGTGCTTTGAAGAGGATTGATAATGATGATAATAAGATTAGAGAATGACCGATTTGATGGCTATTTGCACTTAGTTTGGGGTGGCCACAGACCGGGAATTATCAGGAAATATCATTTTACCAGGAATTATCATATAAATTTTAATTTTGTCCCGCTCATTGCAGGCAAGAAAAGGCTCTAGGAAACAAATTGTTTTTTCTGCAATAAATTTATTTATTACCTGCCGCGGCAACTTGTTGCTTTGTGTCTTGGGAGATCACAAAAGTAGGCTGCTTTTCGCGACCGCCCCACAGAAGTTAGGGAGCGTAGCTACTGCAAAAACCTAGTGTTTTTATTAAATTAATTATCGAACAATTAAAATTAATTGAACAAGTTTGGCTGCAACTCTTCTCATGTGCAAATCCTCCGACAATATCCTCTGAATTGAACTCCATGACATCAGAGAGTTAAACATTGTTCAGCGATGATCTTCACGGATGAGGGTGTTGATTATTTCAGTCCTCGCAGTTGAGGGGCGCCCGGGAAGAGATTGATCTTCAATCATCATTTCGCCCTTTCTAAACATCGAAAACCAGTCGCAGACCCAAGCTTTTTTACTCAAAGCCTCATCCTTATAAGTTGTTTGAAGTATTAAGAGTTTCTGCAGCCGTTTTCCCCAACAGTAAACGACGTTTTAGCGCCGTGCGTTACTCCCAATGGTCAGCTATTTCCTCCACATGGGAAAAAGTCGTTGAGGTTAAAATACTGCTATGCACAAACATGCGGTCTCATGCCGGTGACACTTCACACACTGACTCATGAGAGTTCCATCTAGGAACTCGTTCCCCTACTGTTCCTCCCTTCCACAGGCTGAGAAACTTTGTGCGGAAGTCTGTACTATTTATTTTATAATATACCCTATATACTCAGCTAAACATATTTAGTTGGATGTAAGGCGGCCTCAGATCAAGGACGGTATACTTACTGCCATGTCAAAGTCCTTACCGTTATTCGCGAGGTAATTAGCCTCTCAGTGGCTTGTGCCAACAAGGGTCTTACAGTACCCTCCAAACCACCAATACAGTTTGTATGGGATTGCTCTAAAGGCAAAAGACATTCCACTACAAAACCGTTCTCACTAATCGAGAAAGCTTCAGTATGGATATTGGAGGTCGATTCGGTCTCTAAATAGTATCATTTCAGATACAACTTTTTACTCCTTATCTCGGAAGATGGTCCTTATTTTAGAATGAACTATTCCACGGAAATCAATTGCCCCAAAAGACCACGAGCGCAAATTAAATAAATACCATTATCTCGCAAATACCATCACCCGGAATGTCTTCACTGTTCACTTTCACACGAAGGAAGTTTGCACTCTTGGCCTACCATCCAAATCTCTATTTCACCTCTTTAAGGATCTTGGTCTCTGTAGGAAAATAATTACCACCTTCCTAGAAGAAATACCTAAAACTGTGATTTCCGCATCCAAGTTCTATGTCTTCGAAGGAGTGAATGGGTGGAAGGTGAACACTCACATGTGGCAAGACAGATATCCTAAACGTACCACAGCCGGTCGTAGGTCCGAAGTCGACTGCTCACCCCCCAGAAGTTTAATAATATGAGGGGCCTGGCTCCGGTCGGTGAATTCCACGGCAGCTCTGTTTGTATTTATTTTATTTTTTTTCTATCGACAGGTTATTACCAAGAGACTTTACTCATCTGTATCGCCAGCACCGCATCATTGATAGCTGCTCTAATTGTGTTTAGCATCTTTTTGTGGAAGAGACACTGTAGACAGAAAGCTTTGAAACATAACGGTAAGAAGAAACTTTTAGGTGATATTGGTTTCTCTTAACTCTTTCAACAAAAATACTATTGAAATACACAAAAACGCCACCCTATTCTTTTCTTGATTAGTTTCTATACGAGTACTTCCTATCTAAAGGACCTCCATGACTCGTTTCTGAAATGGCAATAGAATTTTTAATTGATATGTTACAGTTGGGGGAATAAAATCAAACATTGTACTAAATTTCCAAATACATTATGATTACAATCACATTCAACCAGTTGCAAGTTTCCATCGACAAATGTCATCCCCATATATGACAAATCACTGGCAGGGTCGATCTATCGGAAAGTTAAGAGAGAGCGTAGAAAACTTCTCAGCCTAACATTGAAAGACAATGTTTTTATTAAAAATAAGGATTTAATTTTTTTCAACGTAATCCCCTCAAACCTCAACAAACATTTCATGTAGTTACTTCAATGCTTCAATCCCATGGAAATATCAATTCGATCTTTGCCATTAAGTACTCGGAAATAGCGGTATGGACCTCTTCATCGGCCGAAAATAGCCTTGCCTTTAAGCTCTTTCTTCAGGTCTATAAAAAGAAAATCGATCAACTAGCCTATTAGAATGATGTAATCAAGCTACCCTAGGGCACCATTTATTATTTTATATAGCCATCAGAACTAATATGATACCAAATATGAATGTATGAAATAGTTCCAATAAATAGTGTGAGTAACAAACCTTTCTTTCATTATAGATGTACTCTTGGAGAGCGCTCCTCGTCTATTGATCGTATACAAACCGGTGAACAAGATCCACGTGGAAGCGGTGACCGCTCTCGTTGACTGCCTCCGCGAAAACGGCTTGATCGTATCGCACGACGGAGACATTAACCGTACGGTGCACGGCGACCCGTACATTTGGTGCCAGCATGAATTCCAGAAAGCCGACTGCATCCTCTATGTCGTCGGGCCGATTAATTCCGAGTGGCCGTCCGTGCAGACGATGGAGGACGATTCGTATGCGTGCGTGCACAAGAATGTCGACATTCTAACACTGAAATTCCTGAGGGACAGCATGGCGGACGAGAAATCCATCAAGAAGCTGGCGACTGCGACTTTCGATTACTGCACCGGCGGGCGAATACCGAAGGAAATGTGCGCTGCCAAGAACTTTCAGCTTCCGAACGATTGGAACTCGATGATGCAGTACATTTATAAAGGGTCTCTCGGGAAGGATGTTAATAAGAAGACTGAAAAGGAGAAGATATTGCTGGCGAATTTTCTGCTTTGCATAAATAGGGCTAAGTATTTGAGAATGAGCGATAGCTGCGGCAATAGTCTCGAGTTTGATGATAGGAAAATTCTAATATAATATGTTTTCAAATAGCTATGTCGACGGCCTTTTCTTGCTTGTCACCTTCTCGAATTAGCAACTCATAAAAGTACGGTCGATGAAGAAGATTATAATGATCGATCTGCAAAAGTTAAACATTGAATGGTAAAATATAAGTAGGTACCTCCGGAGCAGTGACGTGCACAATATATAGGCATAAAAGCACTACCTACCTAGCTGCAAAACCTTGCTACTTATACATTTTTTATTATAATCACAATTCGCGCACTATACTGTTATTCTGGTGCCCACAGGACGGCTCGGGACGGCTCGAAATAAGCTACAATTTGGGTGTGTGCCGTGGATGCGTTTGTCCCACTCTTGGTGTCTGCGCTCGCTGCGATAGAACCATTACAAGAGGTACCTAGAAGGCAGCTCTTATGGCACCATCCGCTCAAAGTTGAGACTCCTTGGACGAAAAGAACAAGATAGTTCTGAGATGGGTTCCCGATCATGCAGGCATCGAAGGCAGCGAAAAAGTCGAACTTGCAAAGGTGGGAGCAAAAGGAATGCTATACGGTCCTGAAACACACTGTGGCGTACCAAAAAACCTAACAAACCAAATGCTCCAAAACCTTTGTTTAGAATTATCATTTAACATAATAACTAAATTATTCCAAAATGCTAATCAAAGCTTATGACTGTAAGATTGCCCGCGAGGCTTTAGCGCTAATGCATACTAGTGAAAGCACTCACAAGACATTGTGGCCTGAACAAACATATGTTCAACCTCAAGCTCTGGTACACTAGGCTGTGCAGGCTCTGCCAAACCGCAGACAAAATTCCCTTGTATCTCGTGTCATAATGTGGTCTACTGATGCGTAAAAGAAACACCCACCTGGGTAATTACTACTTCTAACTGAAGAGGTAAACCAATCCAGTGCCAAATGCTTATTGCGGTTCTTAACTGACACGAAGTTAAGCATGGAAATATAGTGGGTGGCGATCACATTAGACCAGAAATGGTCGCAGTAATACAAGGCTCAGAAAACCTTAGAACAGCCCCAACACAAAGGAAAAAAAAAGAGATGCATTGCGGTCATGCATACATCATTTGTTCTTGTATTTCTTTTGCATTTCATTAGTATGCTCCATGTCATACTCACGCCATAATACCTTATGCGCCGATCAAAAAAGCACTGCTTATGCAGCGATAGTAAGCAACAGGGTTTATGTCCTCGCTGCGTCGCTGCCGCATCCTTTAAAATTGAAACGGTAGATGGCACGGCACTACCATTACTTCGGCCCACCCTAAGGGTGGCCAAGTCTAACAATCCTGCGAGGTTTTATTACTATGCATGATAATTTAAGTAAACTACTTCGATTTAAAGAAACGTTTGCCAATCGATAAGAGACCACTTGATTGTGGGGTCCTTCCGACCTACGGTTTTTTTTTATTATTTCAAATCGGTTAAGTTTGCGGCTGCCGCCTCTCTACCAAAATAGCAAAATGTATAAATAGGCAATTAAGCCGCGGCGGTCTCATTCACATTTATACAACTCGCTGGATAGGTTTTGACATAGGTCGCGCCGCTACGGCTAAATGGCAGTTTTGCATCTTTGCTAACTAATATACCTACAGTATATGGTAATATATTTTACATACCAAATTTGGTTAAGATCGGACAAACGCACAGCATGCATCAGACTATATGTCCCGTCCTACCTAATACTACGGATGGGCAAAAAAAACAAAAATAATAGGGTCACGGTTTCCAAAAGTTTTCTTTCAGCTGGCTACAGATCTGCAAGCAAGGAACAGGAAGGATAAGTACAGGTGTCAGGAAACTGATAAACCAACCCAAAAACTCCATCATCATGATATACTCGTAACCCTCCAGAAGTTTATGACTACAAGATCTGATCTGGACGTATCAGGAAAGATGCCTGTCCAGAATAAATAATACTAATAATAATAAAGTGTAATAATAGTATTATGTTGGGGCCAACTCCGGTCAGTGAATTCCATGGCAGCTTGTATTTATTATTTTAAATATTTAATATGGTAACATTATGAAATAGCATCCTTCATATACTTTTTTTACAGGAAATGTTTTTTTCATGTCCTGTAAAACTTTAAATTATGCTGCTTTGGTCATTTTCGAAATTAGTGAATCAATACACAATGTTTCTGTCTCCAAAGAATTTTAGGATACATCTCAGTTTTCTGTCTAATGCTGATTGTGTATCATTTTTTTTCCCGTAACAGTTGAACATCGAAATTCTTTGGTGGGGCCTTACACTAATAATAATAATATAGAACCCCCTATCTGCCAATAAACTCCAAAAATCTAAGCACAATGTATACGGTTAATAAGGTTTCCATGCACCTTTAACATTGAAGACAATAACATGTATGCTTCTGAATTTAAGCAAAGAAAATTAAAAACTAGACATATTATGTAAGACTAGTATGTAACATTTTGCCAGACTTAAAATGAAAAAATTTAGGAAAGCTAGATTTATCATTTATCGTAAGTTAATTCGATTTGTTGTTCTCTCTTTTCTAATATCTAACTCTACGGTTCCCAAAGTGTAGTAACGGAATTTCGACCGACTAAAAGAGAAAAAAAAAAGAAATAAAAATTTAAATCCACCGTGAAAAGGCGTATGTAATGCCTCCGTTGGGAACCGCTAGTTTAAATTACTTAGGTTAAGCCATGTACAGATATTTGCAACGCGACATGAAATGCAAAAAATTTCCAGTCTGTCCCAACTACAAACTTAGCTGTATATCGGTCACGAGAATGTTTTCAGGATTCAAATGTTGTTCATTATTGGGCCATATGTTTGTCAGAAACGTTTATAAATGAATAAATGAAAATCTCTATTGTACAATAAAACATTTTACGTACAATGGCAAACTTAGCTACAGCGCGCTACAAGCATTTGCTTCGCGCTCGCTGCGATCTGTGTGTTGTCGATTTTTCCAACAAACGGGCTTGCATTGGGTGCGTAGCATATCTTAGTAATAAGTTTCAAACTAATGGAAACACGTCTGAAATTGAGTGGACTGAAGACGTACATTTCAACACAGTAAACTTTGACATCCTAAACCTGATTTCTTTTAAAAACCCATTGAAATATGATGCTTAGGGTGGAATTGTTAAGTTATTAGCGAGAACGATGAGTGCTCGCATAAACTGATGATACGGAAAAGGAACGCATGATGCGTTCATGCAATATGCAATGCAAACCTGGCATTGCATATTGTGTTGCTAATATCTGTACACAGCTTTAGGTTGCGCAGAATGGAAGCCATTTTATTACCAACCAATCTTTATTATTAGATCTCTATAATGTACCTTTTGAAATATATAGTAAATATTTTACTGTACATATTGTTTGAATCGAAGGTTCTGGGTTAAGTTTAGGGGGAAACGACAGTTGAAATCAAAATGTGATAATTGCGAGGATAGTTTTAAGTAGGAAATAAAATTATACTTATTAATTTAAGTAGTGATTATATCGAATAATAAAATTTTACGATTATGAAAATTGAAAAAACCTTTTTTTATTGAGTTATTCTTGGTGGTGGTAGCATTGATTAATCGTTATTTAATCAATGGTGGTAGCTTTGATTATATAGTTATTTAATCAATGGTGGTCTGCTGCAGGAATCCAGGGATTGCAGATTGTGTTGATTTCGTCGACATACTGGGAAAAGTATGGTCATATTTTTTTTTAAATCAATCTAATGTGACTAAATAACTGTACAAGAAAAATGTGCATCATTTATTCATCTCTCCATCTACTTGAAAAAATAAATAGTCATATTCACTTGGATTGGTGATTTTTCCTTGAAAAAGATCAGATTGTGTCGATGCATTTAGAAATTGAAGAGGAATACAGAAGAGAAGTAACATTGTTATGGTTTTGTATTAGTTTTCTTTAATTTAATTTGCCTGATAATTTTTCCATTCTTTTAAAACCATGGTAATTAAAAAAAATGTATTTTTTGTCTAAATAAAGCTCATTCTACTTTGGTACTGTAAAACCACGCAACTATGGTCCTGCTATACAAGTATATCCAAGGAGACCAACATTCGAAAGAAAATTTATTGTGATTAGCGCCATCTGATAGATTTCACGCATATTAATAGCTGTATTGTAAATGGGTAAATTGTTATATGGCAATTTTCGGTAGATGGCGGCACCTGTTTCAGAGTTATATATCAATCGACCGGATAAGTTTTTACGCGTCCGCCGGAGCTCTCAAACTTTTATTTGCAAAAGTAAGAAAAAATAATCGAATCCGTTCGGAGATTTTACTGTTTGAAGGTAAGTTTTACATGATCTTACTGCAGTATTGTTCTTATCTTAAATTCTCGTTTTTTTTGTATATTAGATATTATCTAATTTTTCGTACTTTGTTTCAAACAATAGTCCTAACGAATTTTTGGACCATATTTGAAAGCATATTTTTTGTTTGTTTCAGGAACGAAAATTAAATTATAAAATGTCTCGACGTAAAGTTGGGGGGGTAGGTCCTATAAGCATTATAGCATAGATTAAATAATAGTATTATATAATCAAAGATTATAGTGACCGCCATATGGAGCTTTGCCTAGCTGAAATACAAAATAGCACCTTGACGCAAAGAAAAGCTTCAAATAAATACAAGATACCAAAAAGCTCAATAATATTGAAAATTAAAACAATGAAACGCAATTTAGTAAGAGAAACTGGTCGCCCGTGTATTTTTTCGAATGATCAAGAGAGTGTGTTTGTACATCATGTCATGTAATGGAAATGTGCAAATCGTTGAAACCTACCTGGACAAAAAGGGACAATCTGTGCCGCAGTTCAAAAAAAAACCAAGTAGAACTTGGACGACAATGTTCATTAAAAGACACAAAAGAGAACTCTCGCAGCGATTATGTAGCAACATAAAACGCGTCCGAGCTGCAGTTAACGAGCAAACAATAAAGACCTACTTCAACCACTTGAAAAGTGAAATCGAAGGGATTCCCCCAAATTTATTTTTTTAATTACGATGAGACAAATTTAGTCGATGATCCTGGAAAGAAAATGGTCTTGACAAAACGGGGAATGAAGTACCCCGAAGTTATAAACAATTCTACTAAAGCAGCCATTAGTTTGATGATGTGTGGAAACGCAGCTGGACATATGTTGCCGCCGTATGTCAATTACAAAGCAGAAAATCTTTGGGATACCTGGACTGAAGGTGGCTCACCAAATACGCGTTACAATAGATCAAAACCAGGTTGGTTCGACTCAAACAGCTTTGAGGACTGGTTTTTCGCCACGGTTTTACCATCACTTCGTAGGGAAGAGGCTAAAAAACTCATAATAACTCATAATTGGGGACAATTTGAGTTCCCACATAAGCTAGATGTTTTGAAAGCATGCGAAGAAAATAACATTGCGTTTGTGTCTTTGCCACTCAATAGTACCTACCCACCTGACTCAACATCTCGATGTGGCGTACTTTAGACCACTCAAGTTGCATTGGCGAAATAACCTGGACGAGTGGAAATCCACACGAGATGGGCAAACAATGCCGACTATCCCGAAAAACAAATTTCCCTCCTTGCTGAAGTTGTTATGAAAAAGAGTGATGCCAAAAACAGAAGATAACCTAAAAGCTGGATTTGCCAAGATAAGAATTTATCCCACAAACGAAATGTCAGTGATTGGGAGACTACCAACTTGCAGGACCCCGGAACCAGAAACAGATGAGAGATTTGTATTCGAATCATTCGTTCAGTTTCTGGAGGGCAAAAGGAAGGAAGTCGTTGATAGAGGAGCAGTAGAACGAAAGAAAAAGTTGAATGTTAAGGCTGAAAAAAGCATTTCTTCCGAAGAAGTGCAAATGTCTTTCCATCAACTTCGCAAAAGAAGTCTGCCAACAAAACAAAATAAGGCGCAAGAAGCTGAATCGTATGAGAATGAAGATGACTTCGATGGTACCATTGAACTGTAGCAAAAGAAAAAGCTAGCCAACAAGAAGAAAAAAAAGGAGCAGAACAAGAAGAAGAGGATAGTGCCTGAGTCTTCTGAGAGTGAAACGGATGTTGATTCTGATGAGCTTGAAATGAAAGACGACTCTGACGATGGACCTTTCATAGAAGAAGATGAGGAAATGGAAGATGACGGAGTAAATAACAAGAGCAAGAAACACCATCACGCCCTGATTCGATCCCGAATGATATCGAATTCGTCGTTGTCGATTATGAAGGGGAGATGTAGCCGGGTCAAGTTCAGACAAAAAAAATGATGGAGCCTACGTGAAATGCATGACACGATGCGGACTTTCCTGGAAATGGCCACAAAAAGATGACATAATTTTCTACACAATCCAAGACATACAATTTAAAATGAACAAGCCAAAAAGCTAAGCTCCAAAAGAGCTCTATACCATGTACCAGAAGTAGAACAGAGGTATGGAAAACCAAAGAATATAAGCCTCGATTAATTAGATCCGATTAAATATGTTTCTATTTTTTTTAAATTCGGATTACTAATTGGAATTTGTTTAAATTTCGTTCAATCACGTTTAATACGTTTTAGTGATTTTTACCAACTTTTCTTGTTTTTTTTTTTTACTTCATTACACTCGTAATTGATTATCCTTACGATAGCTGTACTGTACTATTATAGTCTAAATTAATATTTTCATACGATTTCGTGCAGTTTTAGATGGAACAAAGTTGATTTCAACTTGGAACAAAGTTGAAATCAGCAAAGGCAATAATGGTCCACAAATTTTTAAAATATTTATTGAAAATGATCATTGCCTGACCAATATTAATTACGTCATGCAATTAGTTATCTACTTCGGTAAATATTAGTCAGTACTGAGTTTTTATAACGCCGATAGTTTTTCTTAT
>JAOPUG010000384.1:1631524-1641846 GCA_027564375.1 Micropterix facetella | reverse complement strand
CTCCACCCCGCCGTCACCCCCACTCACTACACAGCGTCTACAGCGTTATAGGAACAATCAGTGAGTCAGTGATGAGCGTAACTATATAATTTGATAAATAAACAGTATAATATTAAGTAAAATAGAAAAATGATGTTTCCAAAATATAATTTTTTAAATCAAATGAAATCCTTCATAGTTACAAAAATCATGATTAGAAATACAAAATAACAAACCCTAACCTAACTGGATCGCACGAGACGTCCGCACTAAGGTAGGCTTATTTAAGTATATTTGGATTCTGCCTAATGATAAAATAAAACTAATAGTTGAAAAATTATATGAAACCAATTAAAGGTATATTGGTAAAGGTAAAGGTAATAATGCATGTACATTTATGTTTTTGTCTAATAAGGACTTTGTGATGGCCAGGAATATGTCCTTAAATATATAATTCTATTGTAGTTTTATCGAAGACGCGACACATCCTATTTATAGATTTATTGTACGAGATTTCTCTTATTAGAATGAAAGACGTTGGCCAGGGATGGGGATCCGAAAGTTATCTTCAGATCTCAGTGGGGGTCATGAGCCGATAGTACAGTAAATCTGTCGGTGAGATAATCAGGAGCGATGCCTTCCAACATCCTGAAAAACAGATAGAGAACCGTCATGTCTCTTTTCTCTCGAGTCGATAGCCAGTGAAGCTCCTTTTTAAACTCCGTGATGCGGTAACATGTTTTGAGGTCATGTATGTATCGAATGTAGACGTTTTGTAGACGCTCAATCCTTGGTGGCTAAATGCGACATCACCTAAAATCCGCAAGCCATGCATACACCAATGCAATATGTATTGATAGTAATATTCTATAAGTAAGTTAAATACTACGCAGCATAGCTATACAACTGTATGAAACATTCAACCTCGTCTTCTGCATTTAAGGTCTACGAATACTTGATGGTCGGCCGCCTGAGATCTAACTACAACTGGCTGGAGCCGATCCTAGGAGATTGTCCAGCAGGATCGGCCGTATCCGCTTGCGTCTTTATCTTCACCGCGTCGGTTTCGATGCTGTGCGCCCATCTTCACTTTATCGGCGCTCCGCAAATCAACGAGGACGGTACTTGGTGGGCCCTGATGCCGACTATGGTCCTATTGCTAATCGTCATTGCAAGTAAGTACCTTCAATTTGCAGTATAGTACTGTGATGCATACGGCACTATTCTCATGATTATTATTATTATCAATAATAATAATAAACGGCCAAGCAGCATGAGCCATTATAGTCGTGTCTGGTTGAATATTTTGTTTTTAGTCAATCTTTTCAAAATTGATGAAACGGACCAATTTGTTTTTAAAAACATTAATGTTTTTAGCACAGCAGTTTTTTTTACAAGTACCTAATTCATAACTTTCTCAGACAGAAAATGTTTCTGTGCTACAAAAAACTTGTCCGTAACAGCTTCAAGTCGCTCTATGGAGGGTATCTCACCTGGTGTCCGCTTGGTTGTGCAACCACCACCCGCGCTGATTCGATGAGGTTTATTATTGAAATACAAAGTAGATCATTTGGGTTATTCCTCGCAGGATTATTCCAATAGTAATAGTAGTATTGTAATTTTAAAACAAAGGTGACCACCGCTTGTAAGAGAGATAATATTAAGTAATAACAAATTCATTTTTTTATCGGGTAGGCAGGTAACTTTTCTGACCGAGAATAACGTATCGTTTTCAGAGCAGCATGGTTTTGTTCTTGGTAGATCTGTCGTAATCAATTTACTCATCTGCCTTAATACTTCGATGGAGGAGTTCGATAATTATCACCTATGGATGTCATCTATCTACTAGACTGAAATCATGTGACTGGTCACCAATTAAGTGACTGCTGCTAAAACTCGAGTCTATTTCGATGGATTAGAGCATTTCTCAGAGGTCGAATGATACAACTTCGCATCGGTGACTGCCTTTCCACCGAGACTTACTCTCAGCGGAGTACCACAGGGCTCAATTCTGGGCCCATACTATCCACCCGCAATTTACTCTACTCTGAGCTCCTATGCTGCTGATATGAAGCTTATTGCAGACCCTCTCCTCAAAGATGGTCAATTATGCTATGACCTATCGCGAATCTCCAAGTGGACGAAGAAGTGGCTCAGTCCACAGTGCTTTACATAGAAAGGAATAATTCAAGGTAGCACAGTACCACTTAAATAATATTAAACTCAAGCTGCTGAATGAATATACAAATCTTGGATTTTTAATATCATATCATCAATAGGAAGAGCGCAAACCTAATATCTATTGTGAAATAGGCAGCTCCTATAACGTTAACATACCTGATTAAAAAAGCCTTCCATATCCTTGGTGCAGCAGCCCTATTATGAATACTCTCACAATTGGATCGCTTTTAGTGATTGAAAAGTAATTGTTTTATATGGCATTATGAACACTCTCGCCAATGCTATCACATTGTAATGGTCATTCTCTCGTTTTCCTATCGCACAAAGGCAATTTGCTCTTAATTGATGCCCAGTCATATGACCTCAGTCCAGTAGATAGATGACATCGGTCGGGTGATGACTATTGAACTCCTCCATCGAAGAGAGTAAATTGATTAAGAGATCTACCAAGAACAAAACCGTGCTGCTCTGAAATCGATATATTATTCTGTCAGAAAGGTAACCTGCCTACCCGATAAACAAATGAATTTGTTATTACATATTATTATCTCTTACAAGTGGTCACCTTTGTTTTTAAATTACAAATTATATTTCTTCACATGCTGGGAATTTTTTAACTTTAAATCATAACAATTTAAACATCCACGTGGGAAAAATAATTTTACTAGTTGTAATGGCGAAATAGAAAAGTTGAGTCGTCATCAATATTCCAGAAATTACAGTTGTACCGTATGTGCTTCATATATGCGAAACACAATGGTTTTATATGTTGTCCACGAAAGACGCTTTCACACAGAAAAGATTATAGTAGTGTAACGATACATACTATCCACCCAATTTTTTTTCTTAATCTTCTTGCTGCGTATTGATTTAATGTTGTTTTATGTTTCAGGCCTGGTGGTAATAAACGCACATCAGCAGAGTCCTGTGAGACTACCATTCCGAGTGCCGTTCGTACCGCTCGTACCGGCTGCCAGCGTTATTCTCAACATTGAGCTGATGGTGCATCTAAACGCGTTGACTTGGGCTAGGTTCGCCGTGTGGATGACTTTTGGTAATTTATTTATAAAAATTAGGTTTCTTAGAGCCTGAATATTGTGATCACCACTTTGCAGTATGGATGTGCTGCCACAATGGGCTTCTGAGGATGATCATCTTTACTGCCATGTGGATTTTTTTTATACATCAGGCTCTTTCACTTTCTTGTTGGGGATGGATGTATTGCTCTTTTGCCTCAATTTAAAAATTAAATAACACCCGCCTTGACTGTTTTAACAGCTGGTGCAATCAATCATTTCAATCGTCAAATAGCTTACAACCTATGATAAAATATGTACTCTATTATCACATTTTTACAAAAATTGTACACAAGTGTTTGACGCATACAAACATGTAAATTATATAAACTAAAATGAAAATATAATTATATATAATACTTACATGCAAATATAAAATATGAGACGCTAATCCCCAAATAATATTGCACTGGCATTGTTTCTTAGCTCTTTTTTTTTTTTTTTTTTAAATCAAGCTTTCACAAGAATACAAGAATACACGTGTAAAAGATATGAATAAGTCCATACAGACATACTACATATTATATTAGCATTAATACATATTATATTAGCATTAATACATATTATATTAGCATTAAGTGCGTATTCTTTTTTGTAAACATTATCAATGTTATACTTATTTCCACAGGTCTTTTAGTATACTTCCTCTACGGAGTCCACCACAGCAAACAGGGAGAATCGGGAGTGCAAGCAGGACTTCTCTCGGCCAGCGCTTCTGGAGAAGGTGGATGTCAGAGCGGTCCCAGATGGGGTGCTACCGATGCCGCTAGATCCATCCAAGGAGCTCTCGGCAGAAGAATCGCTCGCCTCAAGCGACCAAGGGACTTTGACTCGGGAATGGATAGCAAACCCATCATTTCCGAGGACGAATTGCTGCATGATCATTGATTGACAAAGTACTAAGGCTAATTTCGTAATAGGCGAGTTGATGGGTCGAATCTTCTTTTTCTTCAGTCTGTTGTAGTCAACTGCTGGGGTGGCTGAAACAGTTATTGTGATTTTTGGGACAACTTTTCTATAAAATCAACAGTTGATAAGTACCAGGAACCTTTGGCTACGTCTTCCATGTTCTTCTTTACGGTACTGAATTATAGAAGCTCCCACAGAATATGTAATTGCAGTTTTTTAACACTGGTCACTTTGAATTTCGGTTTGAGTTAGAATTTCAAATTCGAATAAGTTTTAATTTAAAGCCAAGATAATTGTTTTACAGCTGTGATGAATTTTCATCCAGAAATTTCCAAATTTAAAAAAACATAATATTTTTAAATTGTTTTTCTGGTGCATGTCAAAGCCATTTGCATAGATTCTGGAACCAATATATTCTTCTTCGTCCTGGGCCTCTTCCAGCTATTTTACCTTGTATAATTAGATGCCTAATATAGTATATTTCAGGAGACGAATAACATGAGCAAATTATTCAAGATTGCCGATTCTCTCATAATAGGGACAGTACTTAAGAAAGAGAAGACCCATCAACCCAAAATAAAAATACCCCAATTGAATAAAAATCGGCTATGTCACACTTTGATACTTATTGTAAAGGGTCGGCCAGAAAGAAACACACTATTATATATCTCGCAACGCACAGGTTGTGCACGGTAACGCGTTGTGCACGGTAGATAAATGTAGCTCAAATTCATTTAAAGAACGAAAAATGTCTCATCAAGACGTCGGATTTAAGGCTTATATTTGAGGGAAACCGTCACCCCGAGGCGTTTCAACGAACTTTATCGCTATATCGTCCCAAGATAAACATACAGAATTTGGAAAATATATATCCACAATCCCACTACGCCACAGCCCGTGAGAGTCCTCACCGCGAGGCACTGGAAACTTTCAAGCCCAGTGGGGCAACCTCCATCTTTGGTCAGATTTTTCTGACCTCCTGTCTAGTAGCAGGTTCTAAGTCGCTTGTGAGTTCTGCTACCTTATGTAAGCGACAATTCCTTACTGGAACATGTCGCGGATACAAGACGCCCTTTACTCGGTTTTCCACCCGAGACCGGCTGGCCAACATATTGTTTCTAAGGATAGATAGCATAAGGTATCTAATGACCCCGCTTTCTTAGGTGGCATTGCGCTTCCAAACTCCCACGACTATTCGTTGTTTAGCGAGGGCTGACAAACCGGCCAGTGCATCAGACATCCATCCATCCGAAGTTTTCACTCAGTGCTTTTGCCGAATTATCGGGATACACTGGGATCTGGCGAGTGTCATCGCATATATCTGAGATATATCGGGCCCCTCTTCAAGAAGATTGTTGAGGTTAGCAAGTCGATCAATGCTCAGACATCCAGAGCCGCCCGAGGTGTTCCTCCAGATTAGCCGCTTAGAGTGCTCAGCGAGTTCACCGGGCTAGTCCCTCTTCGGCTGGGAGCTGAGCCGATTTCTTCGATCTCACTTCGGTTCAGAACTGGCCCTCCTAATTGGGCTACTTGATTGAATTAGCAATCCACACTCACACAGAAAATGGGCAGTTGTCTATGCTTCTTCGAGGCGAATTTGCACAGATCCGTAGCTGGTTTTTCTTGGAAGTTTACTTCTGTGAGCGCTTTTTATTAGATCTTTCGCAACTATTTGCCCTAGTACATTCTGCCAGTATTGGTTAATATTGTCTCTCCTATTCTTTCAACCTTTGGGTTGCTGTGGCCTTTGATACACTGCAGAATGATTCTGGCGCTATGATTAGTCGCAGGACTCCTTTTTTCCTCTCATTCAAAATCTCTGATGTTGTAGGCTCAGGAATATTCGGAGAGGCTCCCAAGGCTAGTTACTCAGAAAGCCTAAGTAGACATGCCTCCACATGCCAGGTGGAGTTGTATATCATCACCAGATGCGAATATGAAAACATGCAAAAAGCCTACAAACATCAACATCTCTGCCTACAACAGTGACTTTACGCTGGTTGCCTGGTCATAGAGGATCCAATAGAAACGAAAAAGCCGACCTATTTTAACTTTTTGATCAGCAATACTTTCTAATATGACAGTTTGTCTTACTGCCGAGTGTCAAATTAGGTAGGCTGGCTCGGCCGGTAGCTTGAGCAAACTGAAATCGGCCACTGCAACCACGGGTGACATTTCTGAGATGAACTGTCCTGTCCTGAGATGCCGCCTTTGTCTGTCTTTGGGACCTAATAAGGTCGTGCAGCTCGGGTCACAATAGTCAATTCTTGTTATCATGATCGGCCCGACTCCCATCCCATCCCATAATCAAGTAGCCAAATTGGGAGGGCCAGTTCTGGACAGAAGTGAGATCGAAGAAATCGTTGCCTCAAAGATACTGGAGTTTGTAGAAAGCACAGGACTGGGGAACGAACTGTAAGCAAACGGAGGCACAAAAGATCAGCAGAGGCTACAGTGCACCTGGGCTTCAAAGCCCATAATGCAACGCACCTTATCTGATCAAGATATCGTCATTGGCGAGAAAAAACTATTTTTTTTTCTTTGGGATTTCTATCTGCAATCATGTTGCAGCATTGAAGGCCATAATCAGATGTGTTGTAGAGTTGAAGGTGTGTAAGATGACTCCTCCATCGAAGAGTCTTCTCTGAATATATGTCGTCTGCATCCAGTGTCAGTGTCTGTCACATCAAAGCGTTTTTACCGCCTCATGTTTACATCTACGTTTGTTAGGTTTGAGGATAAGCCATTCACATGTCCTACCAGGGACCTTTTATATATCACACTGTACTTTTGCAGTTCTTCCTTAACCATTGACATTTTGAGGTGTTCGTGGATCTCATTGTTCCAGGTGAACTATGGGCGTTTTCTATGGACCTCAGAAAATTGTTCTGGTACTGTTGAAGGAGCTCTATGTTGAATTCGTTGGCTGTGTCCCATAGTTGAATGCAATAAGTCCATAAGGATCACCTTATAAACTAGCAGTTTGATCAGCGAGGTCATACTATGAATTTAGTTTCAATTGAGCTTTATTTTTGATGCGGTCGTTCCAGGTGAGACGTCTATCCAAATTCATATCTAAATATTTGATACAATATAGAATATCTTATCCCAGTTTCACTGCTGGACAATCGCTACTCCGCAGAGCAAAAATGATGTGTTGGTATTTGGATACACTGGCCTTGATTCTGCAACGTCTTCTTCTGTGTCGATGTCTTCTTCTGTGTCGAATTCTGCACTGTCGTTTTATAAGTGACCCACTGATTCGGAAAAGTAATACAGTCTCCTTTGATTCTATAGTTTATTATAAAATATGTATAATTCCTCGTTATGCAAAGTTTCCATACAAATTTTTGTATTTGACATCGATGAATAGAGCAAATAGAATCAATTGAAGGTTGTGTTGTAGTCACTTGTACTATTCGAGGATGTAAGTTTTTTTTTTTAATTTTCTTGTTTAGTTTCACGTACATAATTTAATGGCCATCAACGACATAATAAAAAATGTTGCATAAATAAAATTAAACATTAATGTTAAGATGACAACCCTACTGTTCCGAGCGACAGGCCGTAACAGTAGGCATTTATTTCTGCGACGTGCCTGTCTTGAGTGGTACTGTTTACATTTATATACTGTGCATCGTGGTATTAAGGGAGAAATTTCTGGGGTCCAGTCGAGTTTCTGCCATTTTTACTAAAAAAAAACATCGTTTACACAAAATACGCATTCTAAAATTCTAAAAATAATTTAGCAAACTGATGATCAGTGGCTTCGTTATCAGTAAAATTGTTGTCGAATAAACTATTATATTGTCAATAAAAAATTAAAAGTTGTTAAATTCACAGAGTTTAAGGGGAATCCAAAATTTTACTTAAGTACCTATAGATCATCTGCTTAAACACAAGTATCAACTTAGTTAGGCGACACAGGCTAATCCTAACTCATAGTACTGTTTATAATAGGTACTATTTCACAAACTACATTCTGTAAATTAGCTATAAGTTTTTCTTTGTGCATTAACATTAAATAAATAATTAATAAATAGATGTTTTAGCAAAAATAATTAATTGAAGTGAAATAATTTGCAGTCATTGAGAGATGTATACCCTTGCATTTTTATTATGTTGTTTTTACAAGTTGCAAGAATGTGCAAGTTGCAGAAAAATGACGGCATTTTGGTTTCGATTGGACTTCCTACTAATTCTTACAAACAAAATAATAAAAAAAACATGGATAAACATCTCTCAAGAATTTCACTGTCTTTTTTTACTGCAAATATAAAAGTTTTTTAATAACAATGACTATTATTAATCATGGAACAACTTTTCATACATTTGTTCAACTGTTTTCAGAATTTTTGAGTGCATTTTTTCTATGTAAACAAAATTTTAACAAAAATGGAGATATCCCATTGGTGGCATTGTGGAGTAAAGCTCTTAGAATCTCAATCCATTTCAGATGTATAATTCTCTCTGATGCATCAAAATTTCATGTTTTGAGATTTTGCTTCATGTTACCAGATTACATGTACCTTTTTATACTATGTATAAATTCAAAATGCAGATTTTTTCTGGTCGACACTGTATATTGTAAATTAAGCTTCGTGTGCGAGTGATCGTTTCTCTATTAGCTGTAAAAATATTTATTTTGCTGGTTATACTGAAAGTTAGCCAATACTTGAGGAAGGGTTAGGCGGCCGTCCACCTACTATCATTGTTAAGATGTCAATTTCTAGAGAAACACGGCTCAGATTGAGTGAAACGGGAAATGCGCTGTTACGTTTTTAGTTCCCATGACCTCAAGAGCACAATATTGATGTATAAAAAGTACAAAAAAAAAATAGTTTTTTGATAGCGCAAACTATTTTAGAGATTAGAATCACAAGCGACATGCTCAAATTTTTGTTTCAGAAATATTTTTTTATGGAATTACAATGCATTGAAAGAAATGCGAAAGGGCAGTGCCAAAGGCAATTCGATTTTTGATTCGATGTATCAGTTTCATCGCCGGTGTGTTGGTGTTGTTACGAGAACTTATTATTATTAAATAAATATGTAGCGCATGTGGAATTAACTGATATATCAATATAGCTCAACACAGTATGTTAAAAAAAAACAATATTCCAATATTTATAATATAGAAATACCTGTATAATAATAAAAATGTGTAATGGAATACATTCATGGAAATATATTTTGGATCCTGTTAAATATTAATAATATTATAAATAAATACATTCATTGACATTCTTTTGTTTTAATTATAAAATTTAAATGTTGGTTTTATAAAAAAAACCTGTTCAAATGAATTCTGCCGGCTGCCTGCAAGATAATTGTCGTTAGACATTAAGGTGGGCCATTAGCACAATGGGTATAAAGAATGAAAAAAAATGTAAAACAATCTTTTTTCTTTTATTTAAAATAAAATATATATTAATCTTAATTGCTACCAATATTCAGATCTTCTGTTTCAGTATTGCCGTATTCATGCTGGGTATTCCAAAATCGTTTCTAGGACTTCTATATCACCCTAAAGCAAAGTAAAAAAACTAGGTTAAATTCCAATGGGGGAATATCGGATGAGAGGTATTTAATAAAACCACAACATTATTTAACAAAAATATCTTCAACATCATGATAAATATTTATATCTACTTACAAAATAAATACGCTACGGTAAATTCATAAAATGCACACGCAGACGGAGATAAAATCACAATACATTAATTCGACAATTTATTGCCAATCAAAATTTGATTGCGCTTAAGACGATCAACGCCTGCAGAATTTGTGCAAAACAGTTTTAATGCATTTGGAATCCATTCTATTATTCGAGTTCATGTTTGAAATTTGTAGTATTTTTCGCTGGAATGATTTTTACTTTTCAGGCTAAAGCAAGTAAACTCTATGAATGCTGGAATCGAGGTTTTTTGTATTTGGCCAGTGCTTAGTCTCGGCCTTAGGCCCTTATATAATCCCGGGCCCCTTAAGTATCTTCTTGTTTATTAGCTCAGGCAACCAGTCGCAACAGTGGTGTGCACACTGTGCACAGTACTGGGCCACGAATGGCTTCGTGGAGGTGGGCCAAATGGCCGTTTGTTTGTTTGTTGGTCGGCCCATGCTCGCGGAGCAGCTCCTATTCAGGAGCCTCCTAGAAGAGGGACCAACCTGGTGAACCCG
>JAOPUG010000384.1:1562546-1573781 GCA_027564375.1 Micropterix facetella | reverse complement strand
GACTTAAACTCAAAACTATAACGTGGATACAATTTAGAAGAAAATGTAATTAATAAATAATATAATAATCACAAAAATAAAAACATTTCTTGAAATAGTCAAAGGCCTAATTTGAGTAAATAATCAAAGAACCAAAGGAACAAATCTTTGGTATACAATAACCAACAAACACTTTGAGTAGCCCTATACTACGAAGGATTCCGCACAGCTATAAAACTCGTCCAACTTATAGAAAGCGTGTGTGGATGCCAGTTTTCTTTTTATGAGGATTTCGAAAGTTTTCAATTCCAATAGTCTTGTATGGAGTGGGAGGCAGTTAAATAGCTTAAAACTAACATACTCAAACGATTTCTGCGTCTGTGTTAGGCGTACTCTGGGAAGAGCAATATTTAATCGGTGGCGAGTGTCGTGAACGTGGTGATCACCGTTTAGCACATGATTTGCGGCGTTTTTTCTCGCATAGATTAGACACCGAAGAATATATTCAGATGCCATAGTTAGTATTTTATATTTCTTAAAAAACGGAACACAGTGAGTATCTCGCGCTACCCCCGCAAGGGCTCTTACTACCTGTTTCTGAAGTATAAAAATTCTGGAGCTATCAGTGGAATTTCCCCATAGTAGAATACCAAATGACGGTGTCGTTCCCGTCAAGACGAGGGAAAGAATTATCTTCGTGATAACGTTTAATAACAATTACAACCCGTGGCCTCGTCACAGCCGTAAAAACAAGCCCAACAATAAAGCAAACAACCGATTCAACAAGGCCGGATCGTGAAATTACGGACGCTAGTTACGTGGAAGAGAACGTTCATGTCTTGAAGTGCGTAAGTTCCAAAATTTGAACCAGATACCGGAAACGAGTACGACAGAAAGAGTGAGACAGTCGAAGAAAGCTTGAAGGCTTAAATGTTTCATGATAATGTGCACCACACTATTTTGTTTTTGCAATAAATGAAATCTCTCTTAACAACTACGCCGTATATAATGCGCATATAAAACTGTTGTTCTTTCAATATACATATTTAGAAACGACGACACAATAAATGTTTAAATTTAAAGTTCCAAAGGTTACCGTGTCCGACCTTCTTAATCCCACGATGCAACTTTAGTAAACATGACCGCTTAGATTGGCTGTTCGACAGGCCGATCATGCAGAGTGAAACGCAAATGTTCACAATTTGATATGCTTTAAAATTCAATTCCCTCAAAAATGTCTAACATATTAATACGGAAATTCGAAACCGTGGGTCAATTTTAAATCATAATTTAAAATAGGTTTGACATAGTAATCCACCTGCGTAGCATTGGAATAAATACACGCGGTTCAGAAATGTGATAAGATAACACGAAAAATTTAACTCATTCTTATTTCAGGTGCCTTGGCGCCCGCGACGCGCCGCCGACGCCTACAGAGAGAGAGGTGCGAGAGAATTATACAGCATTTTGTATTAAAAGCGTCGCGTAAAATTGTTCTTAATATTTTATTAGACGAGGCGGGCGGGACGGCCTGGCCGGCGTCACGGCCAACCCGGCTAATTGAAAAGAAAGGTGAAACTTTTCGGATTCGGTCGGACGTTTCGCGAACGGCGCGCGCGGCGCTAATTAAGAAAAATCTCGCGCCCGAGCCGCGAATTTGCGACGGGCGCGGGTTTATTAGATTGGAATCCGCCGTGGAGTGGGCATCTCGAACCATCTATGGAAAAGTTTTTTAATTTCGAGTATTAGATAGTTACTGACCCTTTTTTTGGGGCCTAATGGCTAACTTTGTCATCCCGGTCAGCTAGACTCATAGCTCAACACCCATCCGGCAGCCTCCCCGAAGAGGGACTAACCCCGTGAACCCGCTATTCAGTCGGATCTGGAGGAACACCTCGGGCGGCCATGGAAGGTGATGTATTCGCCGATTTTACCGTTCTTCCTCAACTGAAGGAATAGCCGGGGAAGTCTGAAAGCATAATGCGACCCAAGACATAAGGGTAGGTGTTGATCTATCGTCACTTATTCTTAGAAATGATCTTTTGGCCACCCGATCTCAAGTGGAAAGACGCCATGGGTCCACGATATTTCCGAAATATCGCGAATAATACGATAGGTCGAGGTCGCACAAGGGCTTTCGAGCCCGGGACCAAACGGATGGATTGAGAAATCTGTTTACATTTAATATTCAGGGGAGATGGTGCCTTCTGGGTGTCTCTGCTCAGGCCTAGCCGCAAGGGTTGGCCTCTGTCGAGCAGTGGGGTAGTTGATTTATGGATTGTATTCTCCAAATTCCTTGCGCTCATCTCGGGGCGACATAACGATAACGTTCGTTGAAATGCCTTGATGTAGCGGGTTCGCCCGTAGCGAGGTTTTAAATCTACACTGATCTTTTTCTTTATCTTATTACTTTGTCAATGAAGAAGTTTTAGGTTCTTATATCCTAAAAACACAGTCTGCAGGACCGTTGCGCTAGTTATGTAAATAAAGTGAAACGTGCTAAATACGAAAAATTTGACGCTCGGTTCAAATTATGAAAAATCGCACGCACGACGCTAATTACGAATACATGTGTAGTTCAGTTCTATGTTAAGTAGGTTATAGTAAAATAAACCATTATTTAATAAAGATGAATATAATTACAAATTCAAAAACTGCACGTCTACATTAATTTCCTATTAAAATATTACTTTAACAATTGTTTCAATCTTGTTTATCCGGTTTGGCAAATCAGCCGATGAATGGCGCTGAAAGAAATATCGTTTGAATGTCGCTGCGGGCGATTCCTTCAAACGCAGTTGCCATAGAAAATATGTTAGAGTTTCTCAAACTGCGAGTCATGTCTGTATCTAGTATCTGTGACCTAGGAATTACGTTCGATTCAGTCCTTAATTTCAAGATATACATTGGAAATGTAGTCGAGAATGCAAATAAGATGCTGGTGTTAATTATACGAATCACTAATAATTTAAAAATCCCCAAAGTATGATCTGCTTGTGCGCTCTCATCGTAAACTTGGGTTCTCGATATGGAATCCATATTTAAAATGTATAGCGATAGAATCAAATCCATTTAAAATAAGTTTCTACGAATGCTGCGATTCAAATGCGGCCTTAAGAATCATCTAACTGGCTACGATGGAAGACTGACTGATTTTAAATTTCTCACATTGGAAAAATCCCCAGGTGGCAGATTTAGTGTTCCTATACAAAATTTTAAATTATAAAGTCGATATCTCTTGTATTGAGAAAATATCTTTTAATATCACGAAGAGAAGTCTGCGAAACTTGGACTAATTTTAACCTCCTTTAGTTACAATAGAAACTACAATGTATGTAATATCAATATTCTCTTTGGGTACCATATAAAACAAAATAAAATAAATAAATTATTTCAAAAGCCTCAAAAAACAAAGTAGAATTATTCAAATTGAAAAATATTCCTCGGCCGTCTTCTGGCTATTTTTATTCTTGCTTTTATATTCCAGTGAACAATTGACTTCCTCATTTATGTAGTTTTGAAGAAATTTTGTTTTCTGAGTGTTGATTTCAGACTCCTTCCTGCTTCGCTCACTGACTTTATTTTATTGACTTCATTCAGTGACTTGGCACTTTGATTTCAGACTCATTCCTGCTTCGCTAACTGACTTTATCCGGATCTAAGTAAATAATTTAAATACAAACCTGCGGTAAACACTGCTAAGACGGGACTTCCTGTTGTGGAGCTCTCATACGTGAGGGACCTAGTTAGTACTTTCCATTCAGGTCCAGCCAGAATCAGAAGTAGTTGGAAGAGGTTAGGAAAAATCTCCGTCAATGCCAGCGACATCGATATTACTATGAACGATGCCATAATAGGACAGGCCCATCCGAGGTCCCGCACTTCTAGGACACGGATCATTGGTAGAGTCGAACTCGAGATTTCCCTAAAAAAATATATAAGTACATATTTTACGAATCTAGTCTAATAGTGAAAGTGTCGATGATGATGATGATAATAAGGGGGCTTAACCAGTCGCCCCACCACACGAACTAGATAGAGTACACGATCAACATGACTTTCACGAAAGAAGCATGTTATTTTGACTCGTTTCATTTCAGTTAGAAATATCAAGAATGTTAAATATAATATGATTAAACGTGGTATCAAACAGATGGAAATAAAATCTTGTACCTCACAGTGTTTTTTTATATATATTTTGTTACATAAATAATATTATAATCAATCACAAAGTATCATTCCGTTATTCCAGTTTAATTGGTTTTGTCGTTTGTGGATCGATTATGTTTAACCGTGCTTAGCTGATAATCGATACAGGCGATGAGAAGTATCGATTTCACTATCCCCTTACCATAAGTCAACGTTTCCCATATGGTGGGTCGCGACTCGGCACCGAGACATGAAAATAAAATACCGGGTAAAAAAAGTGTCTCCTTGTTGTTTAACCAATCATACTTGTAAATGATCAAGTGACATGTCGTGTCGTTCGGGCGGCGAGAAAGACGCGATGTTTTCGTCAGCGCAAACGCCGCTGAACTGACGAATGATCGTCTTGAGCCAGTCGACGGGCCTTATCTAAGCCCGTGATATCTACCGCTGGGAAATTGTCATTTAGCGGGGCTTATGTTAACCGGGCCCACTGACCCGGCTTTCTAGGTTTGGCGTAGTAGGGCTAAGCACCTTGTGGCAGATATCCGGTAGTGATGAATCGTCCCGCGGTTTTTATTTTACTCGCCCCACGCCCCGCTCGTCTGTTCGTCTCTGTCATCCGTAGCTCGGTGTGTGTATTTCTATGGTGATTATTATTATCTACGTCAGAACAGGCCCTAGGTCACGAAGAGGAAGCATAAAAATAACCGGGCTAGGGCAAACATAGTTTGTGAAACGCTGCCATAAGCGCTATCAGTGTGAGCGATAGATCCATCGGGCGACATACTCTCACACGCTAATGACACCGTGGGTTAATTTAATTCGCCCGGAGTATAATAAAATGATCCATACCTGTAAGGAACGAGGAATGAAAATGCCGTAGTGACACCGAGTAGGGACACAAAGGACAATGAAACCATCACTAAACATTTGGTTATTCTTTTACTTTCTGTTGAGGGAGGGAATACTGATGGAAAGGCGTAGCTGATAGAACCGGACGTTGCCGCCAACTGAAAACAATAAACACATACGTATACACTAAGATATCATAGATTTCCCCGACTAAAATCGGGCTCATTGTTTAAATAATAGGTCAATAATTGTCTGGCCTTGCGACATCTATTCGCGAAACCTTGACACCAGTTGTCTTGCATTGTAAGGCTGTGCTGCGCCCATGCCTACACAAATAACAAATTGGGGATGTGTGCGCAAAATTATTTGTGTTGGCGCCAGCGGCGACATAAATTATTTAATTCCTGAAAGGTGTGAAGTGACGACACAATGCTCGAGTGAGCCTCCTTACGAATCTCGGCGTTTGAGGAGTGAGGGAGAAAATAGATCAATTATTATATTATGTACCCGAAGGAAAAGAAAGAAAACATGGCTGCTTGATGGACGAGCAGTGTTGCCGGCACATTTTACAGCCATAATTCCATAATTCCAGCCATAATACTGATAAAACAAGACTATAATATAAGAAAAAAAATATTTTTAGCAAACATATTTGATATATTGCGGTGGCCATTTGACATTTATGCAGCATCGAGAACGAGCGGACGTACGGCGGACCAATGTTTCGATGAACTCGTACAGCAGTCTAGAAAGTCGTAGGTTAATAGGTTACGTAACCTATTCAACACATTTGAAGATTTTTTAAAGAAATAAAATGGTTTGTAATGTAATGCTAGTGATAAATCTTCCGATTGTACACCTTACAACTACTAAAATAATCTTACAAATATGATTTAATTGTACATATGGCAACGCTGCCACAAACCACTGGCTCACTCACACTCTGGTGGGCAAAATTAGTAGCGACTAGCTCGACTGGTATAAACTATGATTTATATGAAAAAAAAATTTGCTCGTTGCTTGTCAAGGACTGTCTCACCTTAACAATTCACAATGCATACGGAAGCAGTTCTGCACCTAGAATACGGCTTGTTTGACGTTTTCAACAGGGCGCGGGTGCAAACGTCAATAGTGTTCGAAAATAGCGACCCTTACGAAAGCCCGGAAAATTGAACAAATTAAATAAATATATTAAACAGTAAATAAATAAAATGCAATAAGAAGTGGGGATCCCGTTTGCGACCATACCGAGTCGTTTGCCGTTAAGCATTTTTTAGGACTTTTAATTTCTGAAATCAAGTTGCGAACAGACGGACTTAATAAGACTATTAGCCTTTTTTCAAATAAAATGTCTAAAACAGAAAATTGTCAATTTCCTATTTTTTTTTCTTGGATAGTAACATGTTTCTTGGATAGTTACGGTATAAGATATTTTTTGTATGGGTAATAAGTGTTTGGCTGTAACTGAACACTTTGTATGGAAACTCGGTTCTTTACAACGTTGATTGTACGATTGATTATATAACTTAAAATCAATGATTGTACCTACAACATGTAATTGCGTTCCGACCCATGACATAACAAACGGACAGACACAATGTCAGTATTACCATAAACAACAGAGCATTATATCTGCCAGGGCATTTATGAAATATTACCCAATGGGGCTTTTTTCGGTTTTCAATAACATTATGGCTGGAAAATGTGCCAGCCATTTGGCAACACTGTGGAACAGTCGCGTCGTATATACGGGACAAAATAGCAGTGAACATTTTTATTAGACCAATTCCAGTGTTTATCAGTTTGTTTATGTATTTCACATACCTAATTAATAAAGTAGGATACATTTATATACTTTATTTCTTGAAATAATAGAGAATAATGGCGTTATTATTGCATACATTGGCGCATAGCCAAGACTCGCGTGAGTACACATACTGCGCACGGACCTCATAGTTATCAAAATAAAATAAAACGATGCTTACCCCACTCCACCCCGATGGCAAATAGGTCTGTAGCTTCCAGGCTGACGTATCCACATTGAAACAACCGATAAAGACGAAAAATATCACAGCGCAAGTTGTACCAAATATTAATATGATTGTAAAAGTGAAAGAATTCTGAAAAATAAATCCATTTTATAATATATACATGGAAGAATAAAGGATTTTAAGACGTCAAAAGATAACATTGAACTTCAGAATATATTATATATTTCAGATAAAAGACAACAGCGAAACGAACAATAAAACAGCAGGGGAACATTTCAATATTTAACAACAAGAACATCAATGGTATGGCCATAATAAATAGGAAGCAAAGAACAAAACCAAAGCGTTAACTACAATAAACATGTAGTTTACGTCAATTTTTATATTTCGCGTTAATAATTGAATTTAAAATCTCGCACTCTTTTGATCCAGCAAATGAGGGCTCTGTCACCCTTTTATTTTACCCGAATTTCTTCGTTTTATTCCCGCCCCGCGCCAAATTTTACTTGAAGTTATCTGCTTGCCCAATTCACCGCGACCAGTCCGGATCTTTCACATTTTTTCGTAAAACATAATTTGATATCATGCCGCCACCTCTCCAAATGCAAAAGTGCTGCAAAACCAGTGTACCTGCACTGAAACGAAACGACGGAGCCAACGGAGGAACATCATCTGTGAATAGCTAATTTGCTGATTTGGTTCATTCCTTTTTTCCAGCATTTTTCTCTAGTACCCCTTTCCCCCTCATGGTGGAACCCGCGGAACCCAAAATACAGTGCATTTTGGAAAAATCCACATAAAAACCCACCACATGTCTTAACACTAACCTCGACATGGAATTATAAGATACACTTCAACTTCTCTAGCAAAAGTATACTAGGGAACAGCCACAGGCCGCAGAACGACAGAAGTAGGTACAGGACAACAAAGAGCGACCGAAAACTCAATATTAAAGAAGACCATATCAACAACAGTAACCAACAAATGTCAACAGCAGTAATAACAGAGAAAAACTAAACGAAAGAAGACAGTAGCCAGAGAACAACGAACCACATGACAACACAAGATATGATAGTTTTTATAAAAATGAGCGCTTCAAATATAATTAGTATACATAATAATATAGTTAGGGGTAATTCATCAGGGGATGGACGTTATGTAAAAATGTGGGGGATATTATAAGCCGGCAACACTATTCATATATTGTAAGCAGACAGCACTACCGGTAACCTATTGTTAGGTAACAAAACTACATATAAATATCGCTCTCTCGCTCATTGGAATATCGCCGCCTGTATTCGCGCTTCTGTGTATTTTGCATATATGTGATCACGTAAGTAGAATAATAAAATCTATATAATCTTGGAAATGCCGTTTCTCTCACCCTAAGAATCCGAGTACAGCAACAGCCACCAAGTGGGTAATGGTGTAAGTATAAACAGTGTAAGTATAAACAGTGTAAGTATGGAAATAAAGAGGTAAATCAAAAGACAAGAACGGCCCACTGTAGGCTGCGCGCGCCGGCCAGATTATAAACGACACGTACTTACAGAGATCCTACATGAAGGGTATCTCACCTGGCACCTGGCTAACTTATGTAACACCCCGTCAAAATTACGTCATCGAAGGACCAAAGGAAACACTCCATTGAAATAGGGACGTGGTGAATGGATCTGCCCAATTGACGTGATCAAACTATCAGAACTATATAAAATATGAAGAATAGGAATATGACATTCCCGGTTTCGAATCACTATAGATGTGAATGTGTAGATAGATAAAATATAATGGTAAAACTCACCTCCAAACCGCACATAAACATGACACAAACTACTATAACAATCGTGACACCGATGACATCTGGCCACGGTTCACCCAGTGCTTTGGCTTCGTAGCCGAATAGCCATCTGAAACAAAAGAAGAAACCACGGTATACAATTTGTCTCCTTTTAAAAAATGCAATGTGTTATTTTAACGTAATGAACGCGTGCAGAAGCAAAAACACAAATACGATGGTTGAGAAGTTTAAAATGAAAAGTATCTATATAACCTTTCATATTATTATTTTTACAATTAAATTTCTTTATTATATCCGTAACATAATATCAATCACAGTTAATAGTTACTAGGTAATTTGTATATTTTTATTTATTTCAGGAAATGCACAAAAATAATCGCTTCTCTATTTATTGCGAATTGAATCACCTACAGCTCAATACTGACAAATGCCACTAGGTTCGGTTTACTAGAAAAAATAAATCTAATTGTATACCAATACCAACTCTTTAATATATGTATTAATTCAAAATAGGTTTCTAAATACCTAGATATTTTATTAGATAATAAATTGCAGTTTATTTATCATATCGACACTATTCCGGTAAAGGAATTTGAAGTGCCGGGCTTCATTTTAAGGACTTTAACACGGGTTGAATAGTTGGTAATGCTGCGTTATTATTGAAGTTTCTTTATTATAGGTAACCCACAACACAATGATGATGAGCGGCGCCAGTGCGTTGCGCCACTTAAACGTTACAATTAAATCTTTACGCGATTATTGGCTAGAGACGATTTATCTGACTCCTTGAATATCTGGCGATGGTGTGAATGAAGTCTGGACTGAAGTACTGGCTTTTATAATTGTCTTTATGACGTTTACTCTATTGTACTCTTAAGGGACAATGAACGGGCTTCCTCTTATTTTGTCGATTGCATCATGCTATGCATTGTCTTACTGCTTGGCTATTGATGATTCATTACTTGTTGCGATATTTTCATGTCAATTTCTTGATGTACGTGTCCGAATTCAATTGACCTGTCTGAATCATGATTTGTTGTTTAGTAATTATCCAGTTATGTTTTCCAACTGGATGGTTACATGACTTTCTAAAGTCCTGTAACAATCCAGTTGGGAAATTATTTTCTAAAATATACTATTAAAATGCTTTTTCATGCTAATATCCACCCGCACCTATAATATTGATCGCAAGTGTGGAACCCCTTATATGGCATCCATGTAAACAGAATAGAACATAGGTATTCAGAATAAATTAATTATATATTTAAATTACAGATCCTATATAACATTCGACAGTCATGCACACAGCGCTAATTTCCATAACATTACTGTACTGGCAGATTGAAGGATGTACCACGATTGAGCCTTTCTTTACAAAATCATTAATAATGAATTAAACTGTATGCGGTTGAAAAATTGAAAAACGCGATTGATATCTTGAATATGATACGTATTGTATTCAGTGTTGCCATAGAATGATCTTATTGGCCGTTTTATATACTTGGCCGTTTATATATTGATTGAGAGCGCTCGCCGATTCCAACGTCTCGTGTCTTTTCGCGTGCGGTCTTGTGCTGTCTCTCAGCTGTAATGACTTTGTTCATTCCTTTCTGTCTTACTCCCGGTTTTCCATCTATATTTTAAATTGTGATCATTAATTTATAATTGTTGTTACCACGATTACCATACCATAATCCATAGCCGTAATTGTTGTTAAAACAACTCAGATGGAAAATGCATTTTTTGGTGTGTATTTATATTTATTCATATATTTATATATTTTTTGGTGAGTATATACCCATCTAATATGTTTGACTACTTATTATTGCTCCACTAAGTTTAGCTTATGTACTTCATTCAATAAAAACCTCCGATTTTCTATCAAAGAGCAACCAAGGTACCATATTTTTTTAATAATTAGGCTAGTCTTCATATCTTCCAGTACGATATCGTAATTTTGGGGGCTAAGTATATATATACAAAACCTTTGACCAAACGTAGGTTTTATTTCGGGCACTCGCAAAAGATTGGTTCCTTGATTATACACTCCAAATTGTGCCTTATACTACTTCAATTAATCGTTTATTTTTGGTGTATATTTTTTTTCCAAATTGTGTCTACCCAATAGTTTTGATTTCAAATCTATAGATCATATTTTTGGTATGATTGCTATGCTTTTTCTAAATTATGACTTTTTCCGAATATTTTAGTAAGTCTATTTTGTTAAACGACGGTATCATACCAGACGTCATTATATATCTTTTTCCTTATTTTTCGAATTTAATTTGTTTAAACAAATAATACACAAATAATAAATGAATCCAATACATAAATAATAATTGAATTTAAAGACGAAAAGAATTTGAATTTCATGACAATTTACCGTCCTAAAATGCGTTTGTTTTAAATTTAATTAATTAAAAAATCTGTATAGTACTTGCATATTGGATCTCAAAAACACTGAGG
>JAOPUG010000384.1:1503721-1515228 GCA_027564375.1 Micropterix facetella | reverse complement strand
TCCTACTTTTTAATGGATAATTTTATAAAATATTTAATTTAATTATTATAACTGAAGGCAATTATTAAGGCTGAAAATTAGTAAAATTCATCCGATTATTTTCCAATAAAAAAACAATTCGATGTCTATGTAATGTAATGAGGCCCGTAACGAAATAGACCTTATTGGAAAGATTTGTATCGGCTTGTTGTGTTATATTGTGATGTAACCAGATGTCGCGTCGTTGCTACTATAAGATTAACATGTCAACCGTTCTGGTAAGACTCCACTTAACCTACATCTGAAGATTTCGAGTCACACCACCAGTTTTGTAAGTTTTTTATCGAGTTGTCCTAAACCACCGGTTTGCGAGCTTGCTGATACAAGTATTGGCTAAGTTACATAATGATATGTATGTTAGCCATTTTTATGAGAAGTCTCGCAAGAAAAATGAAAGGATTTTGAAATTATTCCTTTTGTATTGTATCTTTTCTTTATTGATAGTATATCATCTTTTCTGTTACTTAAAAATATAAAACAACCACTCAAGTATCATCCTCTTCTGCTTAGTATAATATTTCACTTTACTATAGTAATACTCTACTTTACATGGTAATACATTATGTTACGCAGTAGCGATTTAAACTCTTGATATTTTAATTATTTATTTTCTGGTGAATACAGATTAATTACTATCAACTACTTGACAGTAATATAGAGATAGATCAAATGCCTCACCTGCGGTTATCGCACACTATTATAACGAGACAATGCATTCGTGTTATCACCGGACTTGAATATAACTATGTAGAACTTCCGAATGTTATCAGTATTATTTATCGTATTCATTATATTATATACATATATCTAGACTTAGGGCACAATGTGTTCAACAGTGGTGACTACCTCTCTCAGACAGTGAAAAACTCATATTTTGCAGGCAGATTTAAGTGATTCGCTTGTCATAAGAATGGGATATCCGCGCAAGCAATATGCTTTAGGTGTATTGCGGTCCGCTAATGTTTCCCTTTATATAGGTATGATTCCGATTCATTTAGCCGACAGCGACCCCTTAAATTGGCCACTCTAAACCAAATGGACTTACAGAATGCTCATATGCCATATTTTAGATTTGAAAGCAACCTATTGGCATGTTATGGAAGCAATAAGCATGTGAAGCGATCTATTATTTATCGAGGCATGCAGGCAATTTCGTCCATCCATCATTGTGAATTATGTATTTTAATTTTTATAATAATTTGCATTGCAATTTACAAAGCAAAATATAGCATAAATCAAGTTTTATAATTAAAATCTTACGTCTTTTACTGGGTAAAAGCAATCGTTTCATTTAGAATACTAATATATTTTATAATTTAAGATCATTCTGAGGAAACTTTAATCATTCAGAGGCGGCACTTATTCTAGAAGCCTATAATATCATATAGTAACGATAAACTGGTCTTCGCATGTGCATGCGCTTTTATACATACATTCTAAAAACGTGTCACTGAAGATTTTCCACCATTGTAAGTAGTGACCGTGATGTTAAGTGCAAAGGAAATACTAAAGCAATGTATATTTGTGCTAATAGGTTTTTAGTCTGAATGAGATTTAAGAATGGTCATATTTAAAAAATCAAGAGGTCCTGGCTGTAAAGTAGGATTGTTGAGAGATTGTCAACGGTTCTGGGCGAACCCGGCCACCCATTAGCGTTTCAACGATGTTGTCGTTATATCACCCCTAGATGAAACACAGATACTTGAGGACGAAGACAATCTACGTACCAAGCTCCGCCACCACCCGCTAGAAACCTATGCCATATTAGCGAGGCACTGGACGAATAAAACTAAACCCAGCGGGCCGGCCTCACTCCCTATCTACCAAATTTAGACGAATTTCTCCATCCACCCGTTTGGTATCAGGCTCGAAGTCGCTTGCGCAACCTCTACCTACCGTAATCGCGAACCCGCGGCGTCCTTTACTAAGAACGTCACACGATATCGAGTGGCCATCGGGTCATTTCTAAGAATGGGTGACGATAGGTCGACGCCTACCCCTCGTCTTAAAAACATACGTTCCCAGACCCCTCCGGGTCTTAGTCGATTGAGAACACGGCCGGTATATCCAGCTCTGCCCGAGGTTCCTTCTTCAGATTCACCGCACATCGGCTTCACCAGGTAGGACCCTCTTCGAGGAGGCTCCCGGATAGGAGCTGCCCGCGAGTTGAGCCGGCCAGTTAACAAGAGGCCATACAACCCAAACTACAAGAAACTATTTGGAGCCTGTAAAGTAGGACTAAATTGCCAAATCAAATGGCCATTTAGTCCAATAGGCTGCCAGGGTGTTATTTTGACTGGGCCTCCATTGATTTATAGGAGAATCTGTAGCACACAATATGCAGTTATTTGTGCTAATGTAATATAATGTTCTGTATTGTATAGGTCTTGAAATAGTTCTGGGGCATATTTATGACCAATTCAGAACCAACATTGTTAAGGCGACATTGTTACTATTCTCGAAACGCTATCCTCGACGCGCCGCTTATGGGGTCATAAACCGTATAGCTCCTTTATTTTTGGAAACAAAAAGAAATCGCAGGGTGCAAGGCATGGGTGGACTGCATGGGGGATGCGTCATCAGTTCCACGTTTGAGGTCTTCAAAAACGTTGACATCTTAGCGGAGTGGGCGGATGCATTATCGTGATGGAGGACTACTCTACTGCTAAGACCGTTTTTATGAACTTTTCCTAAAATAATATGCAAGCAAATGTTAACGTACCAATCTGCAGGTACTATTCTTTGGTTTTCAAATGAAATAGTCTTGTAATGTCCCGACTTGCTAAAAAGAACCTTTCTTAACTTTCGTCGACAAATCCCCCAAATAAAACATCAATCCGCCGATTGACTATCTTTCAGGATCGTCTCCTGTTACTATACCATATACTGCTAATGATTGCCTTTCGTCATATTTATTTATCATTTTATCACACCACTATACAAGCTGTCGTTTTTGAACTTCTGTTAACTTATGCAGTATCCATCTCGAACAAATCTTCCGAACTTTCAGGTGTACATGTAAAATATTTTACACTTGGTTCATGCCAATGTTCAATGTTGTACGAATTAGCGGATATATATTTTTTTTATCCGATTGAATTAGTTGCTGTACAGCATCAATATTAGTAACTGTCACCGTTGTAACCAGGTGGCTTTCGCGTGAATCGTCTTGGAGATGAATACGTCCACGTTTGAATTTAATTATCCCAGAAGTACACAGAGCTACGAGATGAGGCGTCATCACCAAACGCTAATTCAAGTTTTTGGCAGCTTTCTTGTTGACTTAAAGCACAGCGAAAATCGTAAAAAATCATACTTAGTAAATTTTCTTGACTTAAACCCATAGTTAGGTTAACACGCACTTTTCAAATGCGCCACAAAGAAAAAAAAACAAATGGCAGACTTAAAAAATAAAATGTAATCCACAGCCAAAGATTTCCATTTTCAAAAATAGGAATTACTTACTTTTTTTATATCATTAACACGCTTGTGTTAATGATATAAATGCCAGTTCCAGAAACTTTCAATATCTGCCCACGTCGAACGCCAACTCACAAAACTGGAGTTTAGCGATCAACAATTTGTCTAGCCTTATTTTTAGTTGGCATCTTGGTATTATCTATCCACCTGAGCCTAGTTATGCCCCTGGTCCTTCTCCTGGCAGTCTCCAATGTCACGAGAAGCAATTCTTGAGTAGGTAGGTCTGACTCCTGAGAATATCATTTTTTTTGTCATCGTTTCTAAGGAAAACATCTAGATGTTTTCAATTTGTTAGTTGGTCTTGTTTTAAATTAAGGACTTACAGTCATATATCAAATTGGACTACACGTAACAGTAATAACCTCCTGTATTTTTTTAAATTCAAAATAAGGGTTAAATAATAATTGGGATAGAATGTACCTTGGCGAATGCCTGTTTTAATTGACAGTCACTTTAGGCCGTCGTCCCGTCGATTAAAATTGTAGCACATCCTCTAACGATAATCACCCCAACTACTATTTTTCTACGTTGTACAGTCTGACCGGATGTGATAAAACCAACTTCCGCTTCAACTTTGACATGATTACATTAGATAAATATCTATCCATTTCCCTAGATTTTTAGTTCTAGTCTAGTCAATGTCACTATCGATATCGATTTCAATAAGCGCACAACCCTCTCTGTTTTATAAAAGCGATGTCGCAAACGAAAAGAAATAACATGTTATCAAATCCAGGAAAGAAAAGCAATAAATCTGTGATTAAGGAATATTTTAAGAATTCATCCATTAACGGATACAGCCATCTTGTCGCTGGGCACAGAATTCACATGGACCGGTTAGTAAACCTTATCTTTCTTTATATCCACGGGGGCGGTTGCTGATGGTGACGCCACCACCTGATGGCTCCGGCAACTGTAGAGAAGCATTGTGCCGACCCAGGTGGCAGAGAAGCTCACGGTCGTCACGGTTCTGTAGCCAGGAGTGGTTTCCATGATCGTTTCCTGGTCAAGGCATCTGCTTCCTCATTTCCTTCTATATTACTCTGTTCCGGTAGGTACCTACCCACTAATTTATTTCATGGAAGAATGTTTATTGAGGATGTTGAGTATATACCAGACTAGTTTGGATGTGACTCTCCTTGCGTCGAGTGCTTTTAGAACATTTCAGGCTGCCTGTGCCGATGTATATGGCTGCTACATTTCCTCTTTAGGCAGGTTGGTAAGATGTCCCTACTATCTCTTAGGTTGGTAGATGGTAGATACTTCTTATGAATGTCTCCTGTGTGCTATGAATATGTGCTCTCTTCACTCCACCACTTCCCTGTATGAAGAAGCAGTAGGCGCTGAAGTTTCGGCATTTTATTTTCAAAATCTATTTGTCATTCCTAAATTTAATTGGTGAACGGTCCCTTTGTACACATTTATTTACTGAGATAAAGTAGTTTAACTCTCCTTTTCGATTTGTTTGCCACTGTATTTATGATTAACTATATTTTTGGAATATTTTTATCATATATTTTTGTATATTTTTGTCTTAGGTATAAGTAAAGAGCAGGATGATTTTATCTTTATCATATCTATATAATGATAGAGCTATATTTTATCTATATTTTTCTAATTTGATTATTTTATTATTAATACGTATTTTATTCTGATTTGACTTTATTGCTTAACATTTTAATTTTCCACTCCTAATTTTAAGTATTTAGTTATTTTTATTCTTTTGTTCATAAATGATTTAATGATTATTATAATATGTACTAAAATATGTTACTATTTATACGTTCTGATAATACTAAAATGTGTTACTATTTATACGTCCTGATAATAAAACATGTTACTATTTATACGTTCATGTATAGAAGTGCCTTGATAATAATTTATCTTAGAAACATGATAATTTGTAATGCTAATTTTTAATATACTATAGAAATAGAATTATTAAAAAATGACGTATACATTATAGCCGTAAGTTTGTATCATATACATACGTAAAGTTTATACAAGAGCCTTTAACAACTCCTCGAAGTCTTTCCTAGATTTATTTAGAAGCCACTTTATTACATCACTCTTCGAAACGTAGGTTTAGGTAAATCGGTCGCAGGTACGTCCATTGTCAGTTTATTGTATAGTCTCGGAGCTAGAAATGTATAATATCATTGTCATACTCGTCTTAATTTTTATCTCCGGTTATCTGTATCGATTTCTATTCCCTTTGAATAGCGGCGATACATTGACTTCTTTGAGATAGTTTGGAAATCTACCCTACTCGATACTGCCATTATAAATAGGCACAAGTAGTAGTGCGATTGCCTGAGCTGCAGTTTTTAGCCTCTTTGCATTTATAAGACCGGGATCACTTGCTGTGTAAGTCCTCAATTGCTTGATTAATGTCAAAACGTCCAGATCTGTTATTTTCGAAAGTCAAAAAATTTGCATTGTCTTTAGCATCGTGTCAGGTGCGTTGCATTTAGTTTAGTCAAATCCCCTGGTGTAAACTTCATCGCTAGTCTATTTCCCAAGTTCACAAAATAACTATTATAACTATGTATGCTATTTTTGTCAGTGTACGTTACGCCTTTCAAGTGTATTTCTCTATGATGTCCTGTTTTGCGTTATAGTTTTAGGTTCCTTGACTACTCTGCAAACCGTTTTGGGGTTGAAATTGTCTATTTTCTATCGATAATAGATCTCTTTTATCCTTCTTAAGAGATCGTTGCATATTTTTCTGTATTTTTTATAATGTGCTTCATTCTGTGGAAATCTGCGTGTATGTCGGTGAAGTTTGTCACTTCTGCTGATATAGTTTATCAGTCCGTCTGTTATCTTATGTTTAAGTATTTGTATTTTTTATTTAACGTATGTGTTATTTTTTAAGTGCCCTGTAAATGGCTGAACAAAATTGTCTAGTGCTTTGTTTGCAGCATCTGTTTGATATATGATATATATGTTTGCATATCGTTGCCTAATATTATATACCTATGGTATAATGTGCTTTGAAAATATTTTATCAATGTTAAAAAAGTTTCTAAACAATTTTGTGTAACGCAATAAACTATGGCGTATCTTCCATCCATATACGTGCAAACTTAGTTAATAGGTAGGTACCTACCTCATCGTCTACCCATAGCTCTATTTATTTCTAATAAAGATTTTTAAGATTTTATTTAGTCAATAACTCATAGTATTAATTAATGTTATCCTACACAGATTTATAATTATATGTGGGACATGAATTCCGTGCAGGACACGTGATGTATATTGATATAAAAAATGATCCGTTCTCCTATTTTGTCCTATACAGAATCCTTTGGGTGGTCATACATGTGACGGCCGTCCTATCATCCGCTTACGTGGTTGGCTCAATAGTCAAGGAGTACACCAAAGGACCTACCATCACGACGCAGGCTTCAGTTCCAGATTCTTTGGCTGATGTCCCATTCCCTGCGATAGCGATTTGTGACGTCAACAGGATGAGTAAAGCGAAAACTATTCAACTGGCCAAGAAACTGTAAGTAAACATACATACATACTTCTTCTTACGTGCCTTATCCGACGTATTTTTATGCAAGATAAATAAGTTCACGGTCTAACAGTGAAATACAATGCTTTTATCAACAAAAAAAATATTCTTCAACATAATCCCCATCGAACCTTAACACACTTTTCATATCATTTCTGAAATGCTTCTCTTCCATGGACATACCAGTTTAGATCTTTGCCATCAAATTAGTCAGGATGGGCGGAATAGAACTCTTAATCGGACGAAACTCCCTTGCAGTTAGGTTCTTTTTCAGGTTTAGAAAAAGGAAATAGTCACCGGGTGGAATTATGAGGGAGGTGTTTGCACTATTTCCAATAATTAAACTAAAGTTTTACTGAAATAAAAGTCAGTATTTTTTATTTGAGGGCAAGTTTTCGTTATTTTTTATCCCATTTTCTATTAAAAACAGTTAGGATAAATCGACATATGAGGTATTTCATACGGTCCCGTTTTACTTGTTGTTGGTGGCTTTTACTTCTAAATTAATAATAAAAAATACGTATGTATTGACTGACGATAATATATGAATATATCGAATATATAATTAATTAGCACTTGCTTGATCTGGACCAATGTTAGCGAACGTGCAAAATTTGACCGTTAGGGATCAACTTCCGATCGAGCATGAAGTAAAATAAAATAGCGAGTATAAGTATCTAGCTTCGAATATATGAATGCGAAAAAGCATATCCTATATTTATATTCGACAAAGACAACTATATCTCTCTCAATTAATGAGGGACAAGCAAAAAAAGGTGGATCAACAAAGCTTCTGCAATATCACTGGATGAAGTTTTTACGGTAAATCGTTTCCCTGAGCTAAATAACTTCGGAATACTAAGGCGTCCTAAATCATTAGTGAACACCTTAGGACCGTAAATTTTGAAAACATACACTTCTTATATGTACACTTTTAAAATGATCAAGTGATTATGTATGTATGTATTTAAGGAAAAGGCAGTATGAAACGTGAAATTACGCGTTTCCCAAGAGTAACCTGTGAAGTTGGCGGTACACATGAATCCAAATACTTTCACCTTGGCTTGGGCTCGTGGTTTATCGTTAGTTCCTCGCCGGATCGATCACAGCAAATATGCATTGCACACCACTACTTCACGACTACTTACTGCCCGTCGTCTCCGATCCGTCTGCATCGGCTCACCGTAGTTTGTAATCATTACGTGCCCGCTCCGGGCATCTCTTAACTTGCTTCGCTGCAACTAGCAGCAGCAGAGCCCATGCGCTTAGCCATAATTCATAATTTCTAAGATACCAATCAATAAAACCTATTCTATATAGGGTAACATCAATAAATCCCATTTGGCAGTTTCGTATTTTCTTCGCACACTTTTTATATTTTTAAAAACTAAAGTGTGTGCCTTCAGCTTACTGTACACACTGGGCAGGTTCTAATGGTTTGTCGTTTAACGTAAATTCGTTTTGTTTATTTAAAGTGCATTTTCGTCGTGGGAAATCACCAAAGAGACTCGCTTCTTCATTCAGCTGAAATAGATACAATAAAGCAGTTTAAGTCTGTCCTGTGATCGTTTTGCCTTCTCCAGGTAGCCTTTTATTTTTATTTTTATTATTTTTTTTGTACAGAGAAATATACATCATTCATAAAATTATATCTTACGCAATAAATACGTCCCAAAAGCCAATGATATTTCATTTGATTATAAACTTGAAAAAGTAAAGAAGTGAAACTAACAAATATGCCAAATTATATTTAAGTAGCTAACGAAATTTCAAATGTAGCATTAAAGAGGATGTGTGGTTACTCTGTATGTGTAAAAGAGGAAGTTAGTATTTGTGTGAGTGTGTAATTACCTAATTTAGAGTACTGTCGCCGTGCCCTTTGTTTTTTATTTGATTTTTACGGCGTTAAAGAATGTCGTATGCTGAATAGCAAATGCTTAGATCGTGCCAAACTATACATTTTATGCATTATTCGATTTAGGGATCAATTATTTGATTAGTTAGTATTACTTACTACGGGAATCATGAATAGAAGTGTCGACATTGTTTGTCGTGAGAGCACCCTGAAACTAACGTTCTGGAGCAAGTATTGCCTGTCATTATAATCTTAAATAGAAATGTCATATTAGCCTGATAGCGTCGTATTCATATAAAGACGTGTAAATATGATAATGTTAAGGAAATTAATTTTGACAAGGAACTTGAACAAGCCTATTGAAAGAGAATTAAATATAGACTTACATAAAAAGAACTTGGACCACATTTCATAGATTTGATAGCTATTAAAATATAAATTTCAAACGAATTAAAATTCAAATTTTGAATTTAACGCCAAATTTAGATCCCTGGACATTTGTATATGGCGCGCACGGAGCTTCAAATCGGCACAAAAAATATCTGCGATTTTGTCACTCAGTCTAGCATACTAGTATAATATAGGGCAGTGGTATTACACCCATAAAAGCTTGAAAATAGTAGAAATAAATTCAAACTTTCGATCTGAGGGCTCTTGTCAAATTGACTGACTAATCAAACACCATAGGTTGTCAATTCATGTATGTTGCCAGCTTCACAGACGTGCGCGTAGGCGTCACGCTGAATAAATAACTGACTGGGGTGGTTCTTTCAATTTAACCTAGCGGTTGAGAGCAACGCGCATGTGGCCGGCTGAAGGTCCCTGAAGGTGGACGTGAGCGGCCTCGCCGATTTCGCACAGATTTGGGTCGCGCCCGGCGGGACACAAAAGGACCGACGATTCATCGCTAATTTTTCGCGAATTTCGCTACCGCCAGACCGTAAACTATATCGTGACAATTCTTCGCCACTTTCCCCAGATTTAACGAGGCGCGAACAACTGCTATCGCCTCCGTTCCTTCATATTTACCGCTATTCGGTGAAGTAGAAGCATTTATCGAGCGACGAGTGCGACGCAAATAATGGGCTCGAATTCTCGTTCAGTCGCAACTAAAACATGTACGCAAAATAAGCGTGAAATAATGATCTGTTTTTTGCAGATTTTATTGTTTTTATTTTATTGTGGTTTTTTTGCAGCCTTTATGTATTCGGGAAGTCTTGCTGGTCGAACAGTCGTTGGGACCGTTTTCAAAATGTCTATTTTTTTATTCCTTTATCGAAGAAAGAAACATAAGTAACCTAACATTCTAGCGTGTATGCTTAAAAGCAATGCCAATGCGCTACGTACTTACACTACTACTATATTAAAGTAAATATTTACAAAAAGACGTAAAAATCACATTTTACAGTGTTCTAAAAACTAGAATTCGTTATCGTTTTATACTATGTTTAACTGGAAAGACAGTTTCTTCTTCAATTTACACAGAGAAGTGTTAAAACTGTCAAGTTTGGAAAGTAGGCTGATCATTATTTTGATTTATATGGTGTTTTGATCAATTATAATATTTATATGGTGTTCTAGATCTCTTAATAGCAGGTGATTTCGCATCGCTGTATAGTTAACAGGCGGATACAGTGGCAAATTTACAAGTATCTGTGGTAGGTACACATTCCCTTTGATGCAATACAGGCGTAGATAATGATTGCAATACACCTACGAAATTCAAGTATATTGTAGCCCATCATGCATAAAATAAAGCCAGATGGATAGAGCGCAGGATAGAAACAGAATTGTCGAAAGTAAATATATCTCCACAAATTTCTCTTGATTGTTTCATCGACAGAGGGTGTATTTGATCGTATTTCCACACCAGATGACAGAGTTGCATTCCAAGATTGCAAGCAGCTTGGAAGAGCTCCAAATCATCAATGACAATGTTACAAGAGTATGTGATGAATATTGGTTGAATCTCAACAACACAAAACCAAATACATAAAGGCCAATAAAGTAGCCATAATTACACCTAAGTTACAGCTTACGGAATTCGACTGAAGAAGACTGATAGCATTATTTACCTTGGCTACAATTTGATCGACAACTGAATGATGAGCAAAGCGATGAAAACCCGCATTGAAAAATCCAGAAGTGCATTGTTTAAGATGAAATATCTGTATTCTTTCGCGGAAGAAACATCAACCTACGCCTGAAGATTAGAATATTATTATATGGGATGGAAAGCTAGACACTTGAAGACTTCAAACTGTGCGTCTATCAGAGAAGGCTTCGTATAGGTTGGGTTTGCAGAGTCAGGAATGAAGATGTCTTATAAAGTAAAGATCCACAAACATACATGTTTATAAATAAATTAAAAGTTATACTTAAAAATATTGTTTGCCATTTTGTAGAGCGTAATCTTGCATGAGATTGTTATGATGCCGCGTATTGTATTTAGCTGCGTGTCTCTTTGGTGTTAGTTAGTTTTAGTTAGTTTTACTGGGCTGTCTTCCGCACTTGGCCTCTTGATTGGGCCATCGTACGTAGCTCATGTTTCGTTTTTACTCCAACCAACCCAGGCTGTCCCAGAAGGTCAGCAACCTGTTTGGGTTGCTA
>JAOPUG010000384.1:1450589-1472999 GCA_027564375.1 Micropterix facetella | reverse complement strand
GGTAATAACCATAGAGCGAGACCGGGGTGAGGTGGTTCGCCCATCTCTAACTGTCAAATAGTTGAACTGTCAACAATAAAATGTGATGTATTGGAAAAATCAGATAAAAAAAAAATACGCATGAAATGCATAAAAAAAACGCCAAGAAACGCCCCGAAAATCAAGTACTGCACGCATAATGGCACAACCGTGCAGCGAAAAGCGATTTTTGTTACACGGTAGACAAAACACTTTTGCTGTAATTGAAACGGGTTTTGCCGAACAGGGCTTCCTCTTTGTATTTGACAAATACCGCATTGCGCTTGTCCTTTTCTACAGCTATTTTAGCTTAACGTAACTGGCGACGAAGTATCCGTTTTTGCCTACGGAGTTTTCCTTGAATGCATCTTCTCTGTGAATCGGGTCAATATGGATTGATTTTAAGTACACCCCTGAAAAGTATTCATAGGCTGCCATCTGGAGGGACGATAGCTGAACATTCGCAGTGTTCAGCTGTTAGAATTGTACTAAGTCCGTATATAGTAAAGATGACAAACTACGCACTCGCACAGTAATTACTTATGTACTTATGAAAGCGAAGTATATCGCGGTTATTTGACATTATAAATAAGATTAACGAATTTACCGCGTGAAGTTTTTCATCACCCGACATTTCAGCGATGTTGCAACTGCCGTTGTCTAGGGTAGACTAAAATACTTTCAGTCATCATCCGTTGTTCTGCGGGTAGGCGGGAAACTGCTGCTGCTTCTTCAAAATGTTGAGGAACTAGCAATCAAAACCTCTAAAGTTAAACCCATTCTTTAGTTTCGTTATGTGGACGTCACTCTCTGCATCCTAAAGGGTAATATAAAAACGATGGAAGAATACCTGGGTATCTAAACTCCGTACACCCAAAAATTAGATTCACCTATGAAGTAGAAAATCACGGCTCTCTGGCTTTTTTGGATGTCAAAGTGGCAAGGATAAGTAACAATACTCTCGGACATATAGTATATCGGAAGCCAACACATACGAAGAGATATTTGCATGCCAGTTCACAACATCATCCCTACCAATCGATCACGCGATCTATGCGACGCTGAGAATTTTCCACAGGAGATGGAGCATGTTAATGATATCCTTAGGAAAAATGGTTACGAAAAATATTACGACACACTCACACTATCCAATACAGACGAAACTCAGAAGCCGAGCAGATCAAGAGCATTCTTACCATACGTCAAGGGCATGACAGATCGAATACAAATTTGATATAAAAAAGATCTTCGAACCGATCCAAACTATATCTCGATCTCGGAGGCCTATAAAGGATGTAATATCACTGCAAACTCCGGGTTGGTATAAAATTGAATGCAGCTATGGGTTAGCCAACGTTGGACAAACGAAACGGCCCATAGACACTCGACTGATGGAGCGGTTAAAAACGTTCAGCGAGAAAAATCGGCGATCTGCGAACACATATTAGATAGCGGAACTAATCACTGGGTGCAGTTTCAAAATCTCATTGTGCTATCCAAAGAATAATTTTACTTTCCGCGCATGATCTGGGAAGCCATCGAAATAAGAAGAACCCCGAACTTCAATAGAGACGACGGTTTCAAACTCTCTACTACGTGGAATTCGCTTCTTAAAATGTTCTCAATGCCAATCGCCGAATGCAAGGACGTAACACAAGATACAGTGAGTGTGGTGTGCACGGTGGATTTTCTAAATTCGCGCACGCCGAACCCGCCACCCCACCACCGTTACAATCTACGCAGTAGCAGCAGCAGTTTGCCGCCTACCCGCAGAACAACGGATGATGACTGACAGCACTTTAGTCTACCCTAGACAACGGCGTTTGCAACATCGCCGAAACGTCGGGTGCTGAAAAACTTCACGTGGTAAATTCGTTAATCTTATTTACTTATGTACTTATCGTAAGGAGGTGGCACTTTTGTATCTATTGTTGTTCCCCTGATGAAGGTCCAATAAATTGTAATTAGGATTATAAAGATAAGACCCTATCGTTACTTATCTGATACAATATTTGATGACTTTCAAGTACGACAGCTATACATGGGAACAATAGTAATATACATATTTTTCCGTGTCAGTTCCATTTGCCGAGAAGTCACGGTAACAATTGAAACTTTTTCTTTTATATGGCATCATAATTAAATAATCACGAAGAAGATAACGGAATTTTAGAAATAACGTACTCAAGTTCTAATAATCATCCCCGCTTTAATCGCATAATAAAAATTAATATTAAATTTATCTTAAAAATATCTTACGTATCACAAAATATTAATTTACCAATGGTCTAAAATGATATCGGAATAGTGCATGCCCAAATCAAAAATAAAATATCTCTACTCGCAAATGACCAAAAAAAATAATATTGTGATGTCCATAAATATCAATTTAAAATAATCAAAAAATTTCTACCTACTTAGTTTAAAAACAGTTTCCCTATAGATACCGACTTTTCATTAGTAATTGTTAAATTTACTAAAGTCTTCAAGAGAAAAAGCACTTTCTAATAAAGAGTGTTTTTTATAGAGGTATAGAACTTTAAGTTGGCAACACTTTTTTAACTGGCGGTCATTTTGTCAGCTGTCAATTGATTTATGTTTAGTTTGGTTTATTCACAATCCACCAAACCTTACTAAACCAGAGGAGACTAACTACTACTCACATATTTTAAAATTATTGCATTTATTTTTAAACATACTGTATAGTGGTATTGTATTGGTGTGAGTACTGTGAACGCGCCAGCTTTCGGTAACTCATCTATATATAGACGAACTGCAAATTGGATCAAGCCTCAAGTCTCATGTAAACTGGACGGCAAACTTGATCGTCTATGGCCAGGCATAAGTACTTGCTTATATAAAACTATCATTAAAAGGATATTATGTTTGAAAATCAATAGCCCTCGAATTCGGTCAGATCATAGAAAGGGTGGCCTATCAGCATATCAGCATATGGCGAGAGGCACCGACTGAGCGGCAAGTGAAAGGTGAAGGATTTGCATATGAAGAATGTGACAGAGTGTTTTCTCCAAAGAGTAGTTTAAAACTCACATCAATTCGATTCATTAGAATTTAATGAAATTCCTTTGCTCTGAATGTGATGATCAATTATTATTTTCACATAAGACAAGCCTTTACCATAATTCAAATAATATTAATCGGAAACACTAAAGTTCAACGTCGACTTGTAACTTGTTGAGACATTTCAGTGTCATTTTTACAATACCATTGATTAAATGATCAGTCAATCAGTGGCGATACCTAGGGAAATATCTATATTTTATGTTAGTATACAGTTACTGTTATTCTGGGCCGCATCAATCCCATAAAAATAACTGAACCCATAACAATTTTAAGTCGTTCGTGGTCGTTTGGCGATAATTTCCTTAGTGAGTGAAGGCGTTAACAGTATTGAAAACCGCCATTAAATTTAGTATTTATAAGCATTGATTATTTGTATATAAATATCATTTATTATAAGCTTTATTTAATCAATGATAATCAATATTCTCAAGAATAGTTCAATTATCATCCGATAGATGACAGTAATACTTCATAAAATATAATCAATTTATGTTTAAACAATAGGTGCCATTTATCAATTTTGTCATTTATTATTACATTCCCTACATTCCAAAAAATAAGTTTAAATACATATATCTTAAATTATAATATAAGCGAATGCGCATTATTAGGTGATTTAATGAATTGTTTTGTATCAGTTTCCGTGGTGTAGTGGTTATCACATCCGCCTAACACGCGGAAGGCCCCCGGTTCGATCCCGGGCGGAAACATTTTGTTAAATTTGGAAACCATAAGGCAGAGGGAACTGCCTATCACAAACTTTATACCTCTCGCAATATAAGCTTTCTTTCATTTCCAAACTTGTGTCAACGACGCAATAATTTTGTTTTTTTCGTTTGGAATGGCTTCCACTTAAAGCATAGAATAGAATAGAATAGAATAACTTTATTGTGCTAAAAAAAATATTACAGTTGTTACACTGCACACGTTTTTGATAAAAAAATAAAAGGAGAACAAATGGCGGACTTATCACTATAGCGATATCTTACCATCAACCATTTGATAACGAAAGTTTTATTGTCATCGTACAGCACACATAGACGCAGTAAAGATAAATTTAAAATAACTAAATACAAATATATGCTAATAAGTTAATGTTAACGTTACAATATACCTAACCTATTTTTTTTATAATATTAGATAACCTAATTTTTGGTTGTCATCGTTCAGCACACATACACGTAGCCAAGTTAAATTTAAAATAAACTAATAGAAATATATGCCAATAAGTTAATGTTAACGTTACAATATATTTAACCTAATTTCATATAATATTATATAACCTAATTTTTGAGTGTTATCCTATATCACACATAGACGTAGTAAAGTTAAAATTAAAGTAAATTAATACAAATTGAAGCCGCGTTTCGTTGGCGTTGGGTTACCATTTTTGGCGAAATCGGTCCACATTTTGGTCAGGAGGTTTACTATTTGCATTTCTGGGTTAGTGACGTTAAATCGCGGAAACAGAAATATCACGGTGAAGACGTACAGCAAGTCGTCGTGAAGTATTGAACCTAGTAAATGAAAATAATGTGTAAAGAAAAACAGTATAGGTACCTACATACTCACCAATTACTTCATTATCAGTTCTAGGCAAATAGAAATAGCCGTATATTTCAGTTTAGCTGAATTTGTACACGGGTTTTCTATTTCTCTCGGCTATAAAATTAGCAAATCTTTTTACCTACTCCGAAACCTATAATTGTGTCAGCGTACAGAATTCCAAGATTTAGTTTCGATTTATCGTCGTTTGCCAGGGGAAAATTGAGGAAAGTTTTTCCAAGTTCCGCACTGATCGTCTTGGATCTTTCGCTGTTTCTATCGAATAGCAACATGATTGGAGCGATCGTTTCCCAATCCGCGTTCAAAAGTGATTCGTTCATTAAAACATCTGGCAAATAAAATTGTTGAAAAAGATAGAAAACTGGCAACAGTAAGAGAAACCAACCATATGCTGGTTCAGCGAATTTGAACGTATTCATTCCAGTCAGCAGTTCAACGTCGGCGATATCTCCTTTTTTAATCGTGTCCAAAGGATGCTCGTAGGTATCTCTCCTGGCCGAAATCATTCTCAACTACTGGCTCCCAGAGCAGAACAGAGTCGGCGCCGAACACTGAAATGAGAAATGGAGTTATAGTCATATAATAAAGTGGCATTTTAATTATGTAAATCTACCGCAAATCCTGGAATAGTATTACCAAGGACCTCTGCATCGCTGGTATTTAAGCAATCTATAATTTCCTGCGGCGAAGTATCTGCACAGTTTACTAGATGATTTCTAGCCAGATCCAGGCGGGTTTTAGGAATATCCAGTTTGCTGTGGGCGCTATAGCTATAACTCTGTGGAATAATCCTGAAAAAAATACGTCTCTAAAAAGGTCCTCCCTGGGCAAGGAGGGTACCAACCATTATAGGTGCAAACTCTGCTCATGAGTTATAACATATGCAAAGCAACGCTCGTAGACCCAGCGCTGTAACTCACGATTGTAATCATATCTGAATCGCCTCCAAAGTTGTTAATGTGGCTTTTAATCCAGCGCAGGGCTTCGACCTGGTATTTTAGTGCATTATTTCCGGGCGCTTCTTTAGTACATGTACTGATGAGATCTGCAATGGAAACATTGTCCTATTTAAGAGTAGTCGGGGATGCCTTGGATATTAGACTTACCTAAACACCCTAAGCGATAGGTCACCGTTACGAGGACAATGTCGTGATGCAGCAAATACTGTGGTCCTTCGAGGAAGCTCTGACCAGAGCCAATGTACCAGGCTCCGGCGTGGGAAAATACCAGGACAGGACTCCATCGGCTACGTCTCCTGGATGCCAATCTCTTAGAGGACACGTTCAATATTATGTAGTTCTCGGCCATTAATATTCCTGGATAAATCGAAGGACACGCTGTACCATCTTTGATTGGTGCCGAGAAATGCGACTACGTTTCGAACGGGCCATCAAGGCATGTTTCGTAAATCATTACTGGCGACGAAACATGAATATATCAGTGCGATCTGGAAAACAAGAAGCGTTCGTCGGTGTGGGTGTTTTCAGATAGCCAGTTGCCAACAAAAAAATAATTATAATTTATTGAAACTCTCTAGATTAATACTAGGTTTTTTATTTTCTTACATAAATTGACTTGTTTAGTTAATATATTTTGAAATATATTCTTCTTCATTATTAGTAACTTCATTAAAGCAGAATACCTACTAATTAATAAAGTCCGTATTGGAATAGGCTTAGGCCTAATTAGGCAAATTTCATTTATAACTGTATCTCCACAAGAATCAGTATTTTGCTAACGTCTCATAGTTATACCTACTTACAAATGACATTGTAAACTGTACTAATTAATTTGTGTATTACTATAAATAAATAAAATACATTGTCCAATAAAAGTGGTTCTGACCTTTTTTAATCGGACCTTAGGAACTGAAAGCTTATTTCTAGTTCTGGTGGTTATATTATGTCTGTCACTGACTTTATTAAACAGCTTTATAAGTTTTCAATCTTATTTTCGTCCGGTGAGTTGAAGAAGATATTGTCTATGCAACTTGAACTGCTTCCAGTGATTTTCGTAGAAGAATAGATAGCCGCATACAGGTCACATGTGCCGAAGAAGTCCTTTAAAATATTGTTATGTCGTGAGTTTAACAATAGATCCATGTTGTAGTCACCGCACACCACAATCCTTTTTCTTTAATTCGTATATAATTGATATGAAGGCTTCGAAGTCTATGTTTGGCATTCTGTAAATGCTGACGCTATATAGTTACCCTTAATTAGTTCCATGCAGAAGATTTCGATTTTTTTCTACCGATAGGACACCAGGTATTAAAAGCCTGCATTTAAAAGCGAGGCCCATGGTTTAACTAGAATTCAACTCGTATGATTTCTTCTGCAGGAGTTTGTCGATGATGTTGCAACCAGTGCTCCGAGAGACAGAATATATTCACGGAAAGCGTATCCAAGATAGTATACAAATTTAAATTTTGGTTGCCAATTCCTTGTATATTTAAAGTCATAATGCCAAATTGTGTATTATTTTTCTCCATTGTCTAAGTTTGACAATTTCAATTGCCTATTTTTGATTAGATATATGCTAATTATTAATGCCATTATTGTCGGCAATTGAAAATTGTCATATCAGGTCGAGACATAGTTTCATCTGACTTGCCAACGCTGTTTTCATTTCGATGAGATGACTGATTCGTGTGGACTTTAGGCTGAATTAGTTGTAACTGAACTATGAAGTAACTGTAATATATCAATGATAGTATTTTGACAATAATAGATGAAACAATTGGCCATTTGGTTTTCTTTGGCAGTTCTTTCCATTCGTCAAAAAATAATGTAAAATAGGCGCTAATATGGTCTTTTGATATTCAGCATATGTACTCGGCATTGATTTTGATATTTGATTTTGACAATGAAGTCATCGAAATATGTAAATTGGTCAGTAAACCTTACCTGAAATCTAGTATGGTTAGCATATGGAATTCCCCTAAAAGCATAGATACAATTACCACTCTTGCTTTCCATGAAGCTGCCCTGAAGACTTCCTAAATGCGTGCGCACCAGAGGTGGTGTCTCTTGAGCACCATACCCCTGAGCATACTCTAGCAAAACAACCAAAATAAAAAATAGGTAATGATATCGACACATTTTGAAACAGAGTAAACACTACGTGAGAATAGACAAAGACTGAGATAAAGAAAACCGTAAGCTTTTTTATATGATTTTGACTAGAACCAAGGTCCATTGCCCAGCGGTAAACGTAGTGAAGTTTTGCTAATTTTTAGATGCTACGTAAACAGATGCTAATTTTTATAATAATATCATAGTGTCGATTATTATTATGAGATGAAATACTGAGGAAACAGGTAGATGGGTAATATTGGTCTATTTGTTAAAGAAATTGTGCTCATAGTTCAAGGTGGCAAGTAATGATTTGGCACTGGATGGTGGGGAAAAAAATATAAATTATTACCTACTACATAAATGTTAAATGACAGCTTCAAAATATCTTTATAATGGTTTGCATTATTATATTGAGTTCGGTTTTTGTGTGTAACATTATGGGCATTTAAATAAAACGGCGATGGTTGAACACTTTGTTGAGATCTACAAATGCGTGACTATGAAGATAAAGGGGAAGATCGCTATTAAAACGGATGCCCACGATTCAGATATGCCGCTGGCAGACGACAAAGGAAACGTCGTTGAATTCTACGAAGGAGAAACGAGGTTCATTAAACCGGAACCGAAAGAGAACAACCCAAGTAGCAGTGGCGCTCGAGAAGCACTTACTGAGAGACAAGTGAAAAGTAGCAGCAGCAAGGGTATTTTTTTTACGTGTGAGAAATGTGACAAAATTTTTACTCAAAAGAGTAATTTAAAAACCCACGTCAATTCGGTTCATTTGAAGTTAAAGAAGTTTATTTGCTCTGAATGTGATTATGCATTTGCTTCGAATCGAAACTTAAATCAACATTTAAATTCGGTTCATTTGAAACTGAGGAAATATGTATGTAGTGAATGTGATCGTGCATTTTCACAAAGAATACATTTAAATCTTCATTTAAATACTGTTCATAGTAATTTGAAGGAATTTATATGTGGTGAGTGTCATCAAGCTTTCGCCCGAAAAGATAATTTGAAAGGACATTTGGAGTCCGTTCATAAGAGAATGAAGAAATTTGTATGTTGTGAATGCTTTCGTTCGTTTTCTAAGCATCATCACTTGAAGACGCATTTTGATGTTTTTCATCTGAAATTAAAGAACTATGTGTGTGCGGACTGTAATCGTGCATTTTCATGGCGAGGAGATTTAGAAAAGCATTTGATTTGCGTTCACATGAAATTGAAGAAGTTTGTTTGCGCTGAATGTGATCGTGCATTTTCACTTAAGCCACACCTTAACCGCCATTTAATGAGTGTTCATCGATAACTGCAAATGTCTTCTACGTTTTTTTATGGATTATCTGGATTTTTATGAATTTATGGACATTCATTTCCACCAATATCAGTGGGGCTTAGTGTGTGAATGAATAATTGTGCCTTGGTATGTTAATTTTATTATCATGGCTTGACCGGAGTGGGAGACCACTAAAAAATGGCTATGTAAATATACTGCCAGGATGAGATAATGGAAGCAAATGGAAATACCATGCTAATTTGGAAGTCTGTTAACAATATACGACGACCCTTCAATAAATCTCAAGTAACTTGGTGAATTCTTTCTGCCACGAAATGCAAGAAATCCAACATAATTGCGACCAACGATTGAAGGTTATAACATTGTTTCGTGGGTTATTCTAACATTCGAACTGTCGGATTTGAATTCTAAAATGATTCTTTCCTTTAATATTATTCCTGAAACCTTTGTAGTAATTTTCTTTTTTACAATGTTTTTTTGTTTGTCTGTTCGGTTCGGTTGCTTCCTTGTTTGTCTGTTCGGTACAAATCTTGCAATAGATTTTAAACTGACTTCCCGATATCCAACAAATTTGGTTCTGGAAACAATACAATACAGTATCATTTTAGTCCGTTTTAAGTTCGATTATTACTAATAATCAATAAACAGCGCCATCTATCAGTGGCAGCGCAAATCGCAGCGCAGCGCTGCCTAGCGACGGAGGCTGCTGAGCGGCGCTGCGCTTTCCTTTATAAAACCTTCTATAATCAAAGATAAAATAATTTTTAAAAAAATTTTGACTGACAACTGCATTGAAATACAAAAACTTGGTGAATTAAATTTATGTATCGTGAATAAAAAGTAATTGACCAATCTAGCAAACACAGAGCCACTAATACTGTGTTGGGCCTGCACAGTTCATAAAATGCAAGTATGTACAGTGGACCATGCTTTTGTATACCTCGGATTTGCACTATTTGCTAAAAGACAGGAATATGTCACATTAAGTCGTGTTATATCATTGGTTGGATTAAGAATGTAGGAGCTCGATTGCTCAAAACTATTTGGCAAGACACCGTGCAATGAGGATTCATTGAAGGAGATAGACAGAATGCTGTATGGGGCTAGGTGAAATTATTTTATACTTTTTAGTCCAATTTAAAAACGTGGTAAATTAAAAAAAAATGTTTTTATTAAAATAATTATTCCGTAGATTTCTTCTTACACATTTTTGATAAACCGGCAATACCATAAGTCCCGGAATCGTACGTTTTGCGCCGACATTATTCTGATAAATGTCAATACCCATCGCAAACCTCGCCGCGTTTGTTTCCTTGATGTTTATTTATTTGTTTCAAATATTATTCATGCGCTTTATAGGCGAATCTAATTCGCCCTTGTATACCAAACTAGTGTGTCTAAGTACCTACATAATAACTGACTTATGTAAGTAAGCTAATACTGACATAAAAAATATTTTTAAAAAAAACAAAGTACGTATTTATTATTTAAAAAAAGATACAGCGGGTATTTGCCTTTTTAGCTGCCATAGTATATCTAATATATGAATTAAGAAGCGCTAATATAACCCTACTCACTGGCCTGTCTACAATAATATTTGTACGATGGTACGATACATTAAACAATAGATTTATGAATTTACCGGTGCGTACAATTCAAACCAATGCTGTGTGCATGTGGTGGCAGCTTCTAGATGGTAGCTCGCCTCCTCCCTGTCTCAAATTTGGTGCATGGGTACTTTTTTATCGATAGGGCCCTTGTTGAAGATTCCAATTTAAATTACCTAGGTGTAGCAACTGCCTTCGCGTTAGAAATTTGCACTGCCCTCCAAGTTAATTTTGGCCATCTCCTTTTCAAGTAATCGATCCATAACTGGCCCTATTCCAATTCCGATCACAAAACAGCCGAAGATTGACTGCTCTAAACGCTTCTCAAAATGGCATTTTGATGCTAACGATCGGAGTCGTCTAGGCAATAATTTATATTCTCACGGAAAGCATTATAAAAACGATACCTCGAGGCGAATGTTGTCTCCTTTACGATGAAATATTTGTCAAATATTTCAATTAACTTCTCAAACGAGGCTTCTTTTGGTGCCAAACATTTGCCATGAAAAAGTTCAATAATCTCGGCTTGAATATAGTCCAATCATCCTGGTGACAGAATTCGCGTAGCCTTCCCACCCATTCCCGAAATAGTAACACTGGATTTTTCATCGTTAGACATTTTTGCAATCCGTTCATTAATCCAAAAAATTTGGCTTCATTCCTCTTACTGAATCATATTTCAGTCGCGCCAGTGTAGAATTCCGTAATTAAGAAATCGAAGACTATCGCGGTTGTTTGACATTATAAATTAGATAAAACGGATTTCCCGGGTGAAATTTGTAGCATCCGACTTTTCGGCGATATTACAACCGCCGTTGTCCAGAGTAGAATAAAGTGATGTTAATTGTCATTCTTTGTTGTTCTGCAGGTAGACAGCAAACTGCTGCTGTTACTACGCAGATTATAACAGTACAAAAAAACACTCACTGTATCTGGTGTCGCGCTCTTGCGCTCAGCGATGTCGTGTGAGAATATTGTAAGAAGAGGGATCCACGCATCGATATGTAAGGCATAACTTTTGCTTTATCGGTCGGTCGGCATTAGTCATAGGTTTTGTTTTATCCATGTTTATCCGGAGACCCACTTGTTGGGATGCCTTGTTGAGGTCGTTCAGCATTTTCTGGAGTTCCTCCAGCGTCTTTTACCATGAAGACTATATCATCTGCCAATCTTAAATGCGAGATGTGTTCCGCGTTAATGTTGATGTCATATACTTTGCACTTTAACATTTTGAAGATATCTCGGGGAAATCATATCCCCTGTCTCACTCATTTCTCGGTCACAATGGGATCGCTTTGGTTTTGTGTACTTGGACAATCATCATTGTGGCTTTATATAGAGATCTCAAAACTTAGATTTAGGTATAGTTAACGCGTACTACTTAACAACGCTGTATGATGTATGTGCCTATAACCTAACCCGTGAATAGCTTAGTAACGGCTTGATAGACGTCTCTGAATAGAGTTTTTGCAAATATCGGCTGACTAACTTTAATAAGAGACTCTGAATAAGACCGTAAGTCGATAATAATAAAAAATAGACTCTTTGGCAAACGTCAACTATCACTATAATTTTCTTTATATTTCAGTATGATTCTATTAGAATATGTATTCAGCCTTGTCCAAACCTCTTAAGTCATATATTGGATTTTTGACTAAGATGTTTTTTTATTAGTTCTCCCCAAGACTTCTGATATGCGCAGGGGCCTTATTATAAAAAAAAACAGAGTCTTTGGTAAGCGGAGGAAACTGTTTCACACCTTGCTTATCCAAGCCGCTGCTTATTTAGGTGTAGGTTAAATTTATTCCTGGTATTGTGTTGATGGAAATCACCATTCGCCAGTACCTCCGATCTATGTTTAAGAGCGAACATAATATTTTAGTGGATGTAACACGATTACATCGTCATGATTCTCGACTCGATGAAAAACGACGTACACGAAGTTCTTAGAAAAGCACTGTGAATACTGCGTACTGCCCTTTTGTTAAGGATACGAATTATCATTTCGAATTTGCTGCCATTCCCCAGAATATTAGGCCATATGTGATCAAGGATGGAAATAAGCAAAGTGAACAGACTTAACAGCCTCAAAGCCGCATAATTTTTATTGCGTAAATGGCACTGCATAGCTTTTTACTTAGTTCTTCTAGGTGAACAGACCGATGTAATTGCTGGTCGACCTGCAAACCTAGGAATGTAGTGGAAGGGACATTTTTCAATTTGTCTGTTCCAAAGAATAAGAATAAGGCTATGTTATTATAGTATATATTATTATATAGTGTCGGACGACCGTAAAGAAAAATACATTCAACGAGAGTTGAATGTTTCAATTTGGAATGTTTCAACTTGGAACCAAACAGCAAGTCTATTTATTATTTAATTAACCCTTCGTGCAAGCTCGTCTCTGTTGTTATCGCCAAATAGAAGGGTTGTGGTGTCATCGGCGAATAGGGTGATTTGATCATCCACGGACCTGTTACAATCAGGAATGTCATCTATGTATACAAGAAAAAAGAAAAAGGTTGAATATAGAACCTTGGAAATACTTTGCGGGGTTCTTTTGTTATTCCGAATTACGTAATCTGGGTACGAACTTGTAAGTAGGACTGTATGAGCCCTAGTTCCCGCAACGGAAAGAATTACTCGAGTGATTCTAACGTCATCATGTCGATCTTGAGATATTCTAAAACGTGAGTTCAACAGAAAACAATTAAGTCGTTGAGTGGAAAGTTGTGGTTCGCCAAATACATTTTGACGCAAAAATCTCGGTAGCAAATCGACACTACCAACCTAATTTTTTATGTTCATTTTTAATCGCAATTAAAAAATAATGTCAAATTGGCAACATTGAAAAGCTAGAAGCAGATAATATCAACGTTTCTCTGTTTGTGTTAGCGCTGCAGTGTTACTCGTTAATCAAACATTAATCGCATTTTCTAAGAAAAATCTTACTTTATTCTTAAAAATGAATGAAAAAAATGTGGACGATTACAGCAAATTGACTGTCAAGTCTGAAGACAATGTCAACGTTAAATCGGAGGTCGCCGATTCTGATGATACAGATTCGAATTTCCACATGAGCGATTTGATACCAGATGAACGTGGACATGTCATCGATTTCTACGAAGGAAATCGTAGTAAAGTCAGAACCAATTGAATCATATCGTATTGAAAGCGCACTATCTGGAAGCAGTAATATTGATGATCCTGAAACTACCAATAAACGTGTCAAATCACATGTTCTTCCGAAGTGCGACAGGACGTTCCCTTATAAGCAAGCATCTATTAAATCATCATATTACAACCGTTCACTTTAAATGTGGTGAATCTGATCGAGCTTTCACAAAGCGAGGAAATTTAAAGGCACAATTGGACTGTCTGCACTACGAGGGATTTAACTCGTAAAAAAATTCGCTGTAGGTTTAATTTTCTACTATTTTACGTAATTGGACAGTTCAGCAGAGGCCTACTCGGCTTGAAACTGCTTTTGGTGATGAAGCACCAAGCAAGATGATAATGTATATATAATAGCTGGTTTGCAGAATTCAAACACAGTCATGTCAATCTCAGTGAGGAATTTCTTGAGGGTCGCTCTTCCATCGCTGTCAACAATAAAAATATCGATGTTGTGTGCCGTATGACTCAAACAGATAGGCATGCGACCTATCATGAAATTTGGGGATCCTTAAGCAGAGGTATCAGGCAGGTGCAATCATTCCTACACACATATTTGGCTGGGAGAAAGCTGTGTTCGCAGTGGATCCCACACAATTTGACTGTAGCTCAAAAAATGGTCACTTGGTGCAATGCCATGCTTACCAGATTCAACAAAGGGGCGTCAAATATGAAATAATATGTGACGAATCGTGGATTTACAGTTACGACCTAGAAACGAAGCAGCATCGACCATTTGGGTATTTTAAGGTGAGACGAATCCATCAAAACTTGCGCTTATGCAAGGTGCCGCGAAGCGGATGATCGCTTTTTGTTAGGAAAACTGGACACATGGCTACTGTTGCTTTGGAGAATCATCCTAGCCATTTACTTGCCAGAAGTTATTAAGGAACTCCGTAGAAGCAACCATAAACGCTGCATCATCGTTTACCATGACGATGCCAGCTCTTGCACGGCCAGAGAGACGGAACGAATTTTTGAAAGCGAAATTATTTTTAGCCCTTTCTTGAACACAATATTGGTAGTCGTTAAAATAAATCTAAACTATATTCGTTGCATGTAATTATTATAAATATCAAGAACGGATGTAGAATTTTAAAATTACAGTCACAATAAAAACACGACGGCTGAGGTTTTTTATTGGCCACAATAAAAACAGTACATACTTGTGTTATTATACGGACAGAACGACTTTTTCCAGTTCCAATGTGCCAACTGAGAGTTCTCCTAGATCGGTTTCTTGTATTTACCGTCAGTTCTAATTGGTGTTATTAAAAAAGTTAAATAGGAATGAAGTTCCTTGGACTTTTTAATGTTTTATGGGACCTACAAAGTTGCACTAATTAGCGATTCAACACATTGGTACCAGGTGGGTTACTAAATAGGAAGCTATCCGAAGCCACCCCCCAAACTGGTATTCTCCCCCACCAAACTATCATCAAAAGTTTACTCGTACCCATCCAGGTAACATGACCGTGCCAATTCAACGTTAAACAAAATTATATTTTTTGCCGACAGGTAGATCTTTTTGTCAAAGTAATACTAAACATACACTATGGTAGTTACAACTAATATGTCAACAAAAATTCCTTCCTATTATGATAATTATTATTATTACATACTGCATAACTATACTAAATATTCTACCGACCGACAGATATATTTATTTTAGAGTAGGTAATTATTGGTGTGCCGAATCGTACACAAGCTAGATCCGCAGGTAAGTTGCAAGCTCGTTTTAATATACCGAATGAGCATATATAAATAAGCCTGGGGAATAATTGCTTTCAGCTTTATTACCTACCTCCAAGAGATTCATAAACAGTTTATTCAGTAACCATATAGAGTTTTCATATTCATAGGTAGTAAAAAACCGAGTAAATTATCAATAGGTATTTATATTTACAAACATTACATTTACATACATATTAATTAAACAAAAATAAATACAAAACAAATGATATAGGTACGTATCAATGTTCTCATAAATGACACTTTTTATTATGATAAAAATAAGAAGGAAATAGTTTAATTATATGTATGAATGTTTCTGGATACAGTAATATTAGAAATTTAATTAGCATATTTCTTTAAAGAATTGCACATTTTAACATCAGAGAGGGAAATGCACATAGTCGCACTACGAAAAGTAATAGAACAGATAATTGCATAAACAATATAAGGAACTCTCCCATAATTTGGAATGAAAGTACTATCATGTTATATATAGCATCTTCGTACTATTAAGGTAGTAAATTATAGGCATACTAAATTTGAAGAAAATCAAATAAATAATCGCGATATTGAACATAACTAGACCAGGTGGTACACTGCGAGTCAAACATCTTGAGCTCTCGACCACAGTCTCAAAAATGCTTACACATATTACACACAAGCTCGTCACAAACTACACATGAGAAAGAAAATCAAATAGCCTCGTGCTAGACTAGAGCCGCTTTATGTAACTGACATCGTTTCAGTGCATTGGTGTTCAATAAATGCAATACGTGTGACCTGAGTATGTAGTTGTAGACCTCAAGATGTTTGACTCACAGTGTACTGACATTCGACCTGACGCCTTGCAGTAATTTGTTCAATTTAGCCCTCGTTATTCACGTATAATGCTCATGCCGGCTAAAGATATCCTCTCCTTCGAGCTTTTTCTAAAATTAGAGAATTTCCCATTACAGAAGCTCCACTCAATAGTGAGTTATTCTTATCACACGACAAGTGCTACTCTCGCGAGTGCCATTTTCGATGTAAACGCTCTTCCGATTGTACGTTACTGGATCGCATCCAAATTGCATTGTCACTCGCTAGCTGACCTTATGCTCGGCATATTCTTGTTTGCTCTAGCGACTGTCGTGGGCAGACAACTGCTGTTTGACTCACACTCTCGCTCTGTGTCGCACAGCAACGAGCATAGGCGTGGGATGCTCGAGTGGATTACAATTTAAAGATGTCATGGCTGAATGATTGATTGATATGGAACGGTGAGCTGATTCCATCTTTGGGATAGAGAGAAATTGGTATAAAATATATATAATCAGTTAGTACCTATTTCCTGTGAAATATATACTACTACTCAATAAACTAATTGCATTGCATGCGCTGATTTTGTCAATCGCTACCTCCAGATCGCTTTGAATATTACATAATGTATATTTCGATTTAAATTGTTAACTAACCTATATGTAAGTAATTTGCTTAAAAATGTTGTTCGAAATATTTAGATTAATTTTAATATTTTATGCACATGCATAGGGTAAAAGAGACGCCATACTTTTTGTAGAAAGCAATAATAAATTTAAAAAATGCAATATAATTAAGTAGTTTTTTATTTATTTAAAGGTACACTAATATTATGTATTTTAATCTCAATGTTTTTGTTTTTCGACAAAAAAATAAAAAAATAGAAGTATATGAAATAAGTTGGCCAAGGGGCATCTCTCCCACATAGTGTGGGATAGATGCCATGCGTTGTCGGAGAGATGTAATTTGTATTACTTACCATACCTATATAGTGTATTATCATAAAATAAATACCTTGGGGACCTAATCCAGATTTTGTAGTATTGCTGGTCTTGAGGCGCCTTTGGGCCTCATTTGTCGATAATTCACCTTTTTCTGTGGCCACAATTAAATTTTCTTCTGTCCACTGCCCTATAATCACTTTATAATTCCTTACATATTTTCTCGGCATCCTTTAAGCAATAAAAATATTCCATAGATCTTTTGCAAAGGACGGTATCTCTCCTCATTTCGTGGGAGAGATGTCATACAGCTAAAAAATACTTTCGTATTAAAAGAGATGGCAAAAATATAATTTAAATAAGTTAAGAACAAACAAAATAACATATTAAAACCACTCCTTGCCTTACTGTGTCTTTGTTTTACTTACAACGTTCACTGAAACTGCATTCACGCAAAATTTTCATCAAAAAATTACGCACAAAATAAATATTTCCTTCATGAACACGTCACTCTCAAGCGCAGCCGAACAGGCACTGACAAGTTTCAATGATAGCGTCTATGAGTAGTTAAACATATGGAGAAATATAGACATCTCTTTCCTACATAGTGAACTAGCTAAGGCAAGGCGTCTCTCCTCATATGGCATCTCTCCCACTTTTACCCTAATTCAACTCCATTGTATAAAGCACTCTTCGCACTCCAGCGTACTCTTATCCCTTTATCCATAATCGGATTTAGAAAATAAAAATAAAATGAGAAATTATTTATTTTAGTGGCTAGGCAATTATATATTCGAAGGGCAAGGCAGAAAAAGTAATGTTGACAAAAAGTTGTAGACATGAAAGGGTCTTACACATTGTTGTTAAACACGCTTCTCGTGAATGGAGCCTGTGGGCATTTTTGTTTGTCAGCTGCTGCATGTGTGTGAAAGTGACATAAAATCCTCTTAGTATTAGCAAATTAATATCTCCAATATTAGATCCAATAGCTTTACGAAGAGCAACTTTAAGAATACACTTTAGAGATACATACAGAGGATGAATTTATTGATCCCATAAAACCACCCCATCCGGGAGTCAACATCGACTTACACAAGACATGATAAATCATTCTCAGGGTGTCGCGATCAATGATGTATCTCAGTTCCTTGTAAAGACCTGTACTTGCTTTCTTATTTTAGAGGACATCCTTATTATTTAATAGCTCCATTTAATATTATGGGCAAGGATTAGTCACATCACAATCTTCTGCCTAATTAATTTAAATGTCCATTTAATTTTTATATCATTACTAAGCATTATAGGTGCAATAAATGAGTAATGTTTTTGAACAAACTACGTCTTCATCCTAGGTATATTTTCTCTAATTGCCCTGCGGTTTCCTATTTCATTGTTTAAGTCTTCGTTAGACCTGTGGTTCAATATACAGTCCATATGTGCCAAGTCAACATAATCGTCCATCAGAGCAATTAATTCGATTAACTATGGAATGTTTCCGCACCACGTTTACTCTAAATCATAATACGCATCCACAGAGACGTCGTACAGTGCGTGCAAAGAAGTCATTGCTGCTGTAGAGCGTATCGTAGAGGAAGATCCGAATCAGTCTATCCGCCATCGTGCACAGGAATTGGATATGTGTCCATCCACTTTATGGAAGATTTTGCGGAAAGATCTTGGTTTGCGTGCTTACAAAATCCAACTCGTGTAAGAATTGAAGCCACACGATCACCTAGCGAGGCGTAGATTCGGTGAATGGGCCCAAAACAAGATTGCCATTGGTCGCGATTTTCGTAAGCGAATTTTGTTTAGCGATGAAGCTCACCAAGAAAACATTTGCTAAATACTATCGAAAAGAAATAAGATTGAGCTGAAACCACGACAAAAGCCTTCTCTTCTATCTTCTCAGGCTATTCCAGCCAGTTTAAAAATCAATTACAACATCACCACTAGATATATCTCACCTCGAAGCACAATACTTTACTTTCCATTACAATGAATCAAGAACATGAACCCGGCGGAAACAAGGAATGAGGAACTTCGGAAGGAATACATATACGCATGTGATCACAATAGATATTTTAATAGAAGATAAAATACTTTTATTACTTTCCGAAATAATTTGAATCAGGATCATAATTATTTTATTTTAGTTTTCATATTTGCCTACTAGTTTTTAGGGTCTCATATAGGAGATGGCTCCCTGATTTTATTTGCGCACCAAATTTGCAAAAGCTTATTGATATAGGAAAACCTCTGTTCACATCCCCTGTCAATCTTTGCTGCGGTCCGTTTGGGCTTTATGGAATGCAGAATTTCCAGCATGCGGTTCAGAAAATGACAGTGACGCATCCCATTTGGGTCTCAGCAGTGTAGAATCTCCAGGGAACGCCCTTGCCTTCGAGTCGAGGCGGTTGCTGTGAATTCTGCGACTTATGCCAGCTGTCATCTCAGTAGCCATTGAATGGTCGTTTTCAGACAAATTAAAAATAAAAGTAGTACCTATGCGTTTATTTAAGTAATATAATTTGTAGCGTTTTTCCTGCTTTTTTCACTGAAATGGTTTTAACACAAATAATGGACCTGGACACACTGAATTTGAAGAGAATGTCATGACAGCACCCAGTGTTCTGTTTGGAGTCGGATTTACAAGTGGTTTATTTGAGGAATTTGCAGCATTAGCTAAAAACGATTTGACATTCCCCAAAGGGAACGCACTACTTATATCATCAGCCGTCATGACTTACCTAGTTCTTCTGTCAGATTTGGTTGTCGACCTACACATTTATACAAATGACCCTTACCTTTACCTCACTCAAAGCTACCTTCGCGCGGGTAATACATGTGAAACATTGTGACAAATTCGCAACACACAGAAAACCTATTAGATTACCTACCAAACCTGATTGGAAACTAATGAAGGCTTTATCATAATATATCTAACGGAAATGAAACATTGATATAAAACTAAAATTAATATCGAATATATGCAACCTTGACATCGTTTTACGTCGAATACGTGCAATATACAAACGAAACAATCGAAACGAAATTTTAAATTTTCGCTCCGCGAAAAACCTTTGTAAAAACCAAGGCGACATATTTGCAATTTAATATAACTGCTGCGCGACGAAATCAAGCGAAAACGCAGTAGATAACGTCACAAAAGAGCTGCATTCGTATCGATTTGTAGATAAATTAGTTTTTGTGTCACAACAACAAGTATTGTCACATCTCACCTTCGTCTCCGTCTTCACCTTTGCGTCCATTTTTTATGTTAAAAACGACCAGATATCGACGATCTTGACTCCAAATTGGCGAAACGTTTGACGCGCCGTCCGCTTTACGAGGAAAACAGAATTTTAAATTCGCAGAAACGGCAATCCTCCACAAAAAGAAATAAGCTCCTTGAATAGACAGCTGTTTCTAGAGATGTCACTAAAATTTTGTAATGGGATTTGAACGAACGATAATAAAAAGTGTATGAGGCTAGTATTGACTAGTCTCGCTGTCAAATCGAATCGTCACGATAATTCGCCTGTTATATTAACTAAAAAACAGCGTCAATTAGCTACGAGCCGTGGCGCGCAGAGACGAAACACCCGGGCGCATCGCTCATCAGGCGAATTTTTGCGGAGTTTATGCGTTTCGACTTGACTCGGCGTCTAAATCAACGTGAGGAAGCGGATCTATGCCTATGCGTCTATACGGTTTCGTCACATTTTTTGTTGAGCTTTCAAATTAAACGAAGAATTGTTAATAGTGGTACAAAAAAACATCAGAAATATATAATCACGAAGATTCCTAGCTATCACGATGACCAATGTTGGTTAAATAGATGGGAAGAGATAGCGGGAATTATGAATGAAACTCTTAAGTTATGCAATAATTTATTTAATTATTTTTTTAAACCATTAAAAAAATTGAAACAAAGTAAATATATAACTTTTTTTACTAGGTGTGATCCTGAAATCCTCTCTTGACAACTTTGCTTGCCAAGCGCCTCACGCAGGCACATCACGCACACGCCTCACTCAGACTTCTCACGCAAATTCCTCACGTAGACGCCTCAAGCAGACGTCTCACGCAGACATCGAAATTAGGGATTTTAGCGTTGCGTTGCGAAGTCTTAGCGTTGCGAACGAATTCGAGATTGAAGAAAAATATTATTCATTTCGAAGTCGGAGAGTTGCAAACCACATCGAAAACGAAGATTTTTTTTTTAAATCGGAGCATCGCGAACAACATTGAGATTGTGGAAAAGACTTACAATACTAAACCTTAACGATAGCATATATTAAATAACAATATATAATCAAAGACGATAGCAAAAAAGGCATTTTTTAAAAAGGCATCTCTTTCACGCATACATCGAGATTGAAGGAAAATTGAATTTTTCTCGAACTCGTAGCGTCGCAAACGACATCTAGATTGAGGGGAAAAAATCATGAAAAAACATACTAAACATTGACAACAGCAAAAAAGTTCTGAGATTTCTCGACGCCTCACGCAGACGCCTCATGCAGATGTCCCACACACACTCCTCACACAGACACCTCACGGAGACGCCAGGAAGAAAGATCTTGGGTAGACAATTAAAGAATACAATATGGCCGCCAATTAATATTGTGCTTTCACATGATTGCTGCAAAAATGCACAATTTTATAAAATCGTTACCATTCTGGGGAAATTGTTCCAGCTAAGGCTGAAAGTCTGGGATTTTCTTGCAGTAACTTTGAAGACCTTTATGCAGCAAACTTGTGTAATATGGAAAGAAGAAAATCAAAAACACATTTTAACAAAACTATCAAACTTTCATTTTTGTAGGTGTATATATGTAATAATTATAATATGTACGAAATATTATAAAATAATATCAGTTATTGTATTTATAAAGTAATTTTTCCATATATTTAATTACTGCATGAACTCATAAAGGTTAAGTTGAAATGTTTAGCTAGTATATAAATGTAAGTATGAATCAAGCAATACACATCGATGATTTTGTTATTTTGTTAACTTACATAATATATACTATTTATGACTGACTAATTTACTAATACATATTTTATCCCCCGTTATCATCTTATGAATGGAAGACGGAAGAAGTTTT
>JAOPUG010000384.1:1369316-1380655 GCA_027564375.1 Micropterix facetella | reverse complement strand
CTGCGTGTTTGCAGGATATACATATATTTCATTTTCTTATTGTACATATTTATTTTTTATAACAAATGAAAAAAATAAAATTATGTGAATAAAAGAACTTAAGCAATAAAAGTGTGTCTACAAGATGGTTTAGTTCCATGTGACTATAAATAATTAAATAAACCATAAAAAAATAACCAGGCCGTCGCCGATGCGACAATGCAGGTTGCTGCATAAAAAGCCAGCAGCAGAGAACGCTTGCTCAGATTCTACGCTGGTACAGACGGATCTCAAAAAATTGTATGCTATTTGAAGGTGCCTCCCTCGGATACCCCCATTTTCATATAGAGCAGCGTTTCTCAAATGGTGGTCTGCAGAACCCTGGGGTTCAGCGAGATAAAATGAAGGGGTTCCATGAAAAACTATAACAAAATATTAATTAGGAAATGATAAATTTCAAGTCGAACTCCTTGCCAGTAGCCCCTAAGCACACATAGCACAGGTATGTGATGGCGGTTTCACGCAAGTCTATACCTGGCTAGTAAAAGTCCTATGTCAGAGTTGGAGTACCTATTTTGTAAAAGACCTGCTTAAGGGAGTGCAGAGACTCTTCACAAAGCTACTGCGGTCAGTATGACAGCCGAGTTATAAGGAGATGTTACCAACCCTAGGACTTACAACATAAAACGCAGTATAGTCTCGGCTGTTACGAGATTAGCATCCCGGCAGCATAACACTTCTACGGCTAGCATTTTACTGGTCAATCCTAGTGGATCATTGACATGATAGTGGCAAAGTGCATTGCAGCCACACTTATGTGCGGGATCCCGAATTATAGAATCCTGCTTATAGTAGGATTGAAAAACATCACGGATTCTACACATTGCAGGATTGAGGGATTGATTACATATTTTAAAAAATATATATTTACCATCGTTGAACTTTGTTATAACGGCCATCTTATTTGAGAATGGATCTGACGTGAGTGAAACTGGATGCATTTTGACGATCCAAGTGAGTGAGAGAGATAGAAGATGCCACACTGCCAGGCATTCGTCTGAAGTGCATACAACCTGTTAGTAAAAATTAAAAAAATATTAATATGGCAAAGGGTTGGAAGCTATTGCCTACGCTAAAGAAACACCAAAGAACAATACAGGCCCTGACCGAACCTCACCGCTCTTAGGCCGAAATTTCGCTCTGTGCCTCTGCCTGCCTAATCTGAGTTCAAAGCCAATGCACGCCGCTGCTTGCATATGTAGTCTTCTACTATGACAAGAGTGGAGGGTTTCTGTCAAGCCGACAGTGTCCCGTTAACATCCCACCATTTTTGTTCAGTATAGTTTTGCTAAATGAAGCAGAACTGAAATTCGTGCACTAGCAGAAGGACCTAGGAGTTATATTAGCCAGTGACTACAAGAGCCCATTCTATGTTATATCTCATTCGAAAGGTCTTCCAAACTTTCTCTAGCTCTTCTACAAGCCTATAAAGTATATACGACCAGTATTGGATTCCAGTTATGGAGTCAATAATATGAGCATTCCACCACTACAGCCACGAAGAAAGGCTCGAACGGCTAAATCTGTCCAAGCTGAAGGAGAGTATCATAGACATTTTTAAAATACTAACACTAAATACTTTAAAAACAGCGAAGAGCGACTAAACTGCCTTTAAACTTGAAGCATCTAACATATGAGGAGAGATTGGCGGCTCTCGGTTTGGCTGCTCTGAAGCAATATAGGGTGCGGAGGGGAAATTTAAATTCTGTCGATCGAATGCAATAACAAGACACACATGCACATGTTACATGCACGCATACATATAAACACTTCATAGTGAAGTTGGTTGTAAGAGATTGCCGTATGACAATAAACCCGCCCATTGTGAAATTTCACAATAAAGTGTAGAAACTTGATCGAGACATGTAAGATCCTGACTGCATCGTATGACATTCCTGAGTTGCAGACTATCTACACCATCAATACTAACACACATTTAAATTCTGTCGATCGAATACAATAACAAGACACACACTTACACACATGTTACATACACACATCCATATAAACACTTCATAGTGGGGTTGGTTGTAAGAGATTGTCATATGATAATAAACCGCCCATTGTGAAAATTCACAATAAGGTGTAGAAACTTGATCGAGACATGTAAGATCCTAACTGCATCGTATGAGTCCTGGGTTGCAGACTATGTACACCATAAACATTAACACATATCAGCATGGACATAATCTAAAAATCCAGCACGAATCATTCCATTCAAGTCTAAGAAACATTTCCTCAGCGGTAAGGTGGTAAACGAATGGAATGCTCTCCCTGGTGAAGCGATCAGTGTCAAAAGTATTAACGACTTTAAAAACAAACTGGACTTATTCCACAAAAAGTGTAGTGCAAGCATGGTCTCAGCTTCAGTAGCTTAAGCTGCCTGTTTGTAAAAAAATATAATAATAACAGGCCATTACAGCTGTGGCTTATCATCATCTGTATTTCTCTTCAACCAAAATTATAATCAGCGCGGCAACATTATAATTGAATAGGAGATAAGGACAGATTCGCCTCTAACCCCAAGTATTTTTTCTTGAGCAACAGAGTGGTACTCATGGAACAAGCTACCAAAAGTGTGGTGAGTGTACTGAACATTGTGTGTTTTAAAACAGATTGGACAAGTTCACAAAAAAATACAGGCAAAACTAGCTAGGCTACTACCTGTCTATAAACAATAAATAATAATAATAATACCATGTGTTTCCACCTGATAGCACTAACACTATAGAATTATACGAAATAAGGTAATTAAAAAATACTTACATAATGTGCTGAATCATTGTAGCCGAATTTGACTTCTTTTCCAATCGGTCTTAGAGCTGGATGAGCTAAGAAGGAGCGAAGGTCACAACTGCCAGAATCCCATAATCCGAGTTTCGGGCCCCACCAAGCCGCCACGAGCGATCCGTCTTCAGACAAAGCTACTTTACCCAACTTAGTAGTGGATTTTACAATACCGTTTGGCAAATCGCTGACAATATCACCGTTAGAATGACTATTGTTCACAATTTTATCCTTCAAATTGTAGTCCGTAGCATAGTAGCAGACGGCTAAACATTTCCAGCTCGTTTTTCTCACTCCCGATACGACAGATTCGTGCGTGGTCCAAAGCCGGAAATTGTCGTCGGAGCCGGACGTCAGGCAGACGTCACCATGCTTGCTTAGGACAATCTCGTTGACTCGAGCACCGCGATGCGAGAGATTCACGCATGTGTTCAATGCGAACGGTGAGGATAACAATGCATTTTCTCGGGCAGCATCCGCCGACCAGAACTTCAAGCGCTCCTCGGATGCATTAACACTGTCGTCGCGAAATTCCGATGTCACCAACCATCTGCCGTTGGCGCTGATTGCGGCGCATGCGATTTCCATATCGACGGGGTTTAGATTCTCGCGCTCTGGGGGAATGCGGTTCATCATTGTGATGTCCACCTGTGAAGTTAAATGTGGTGATTGATTCGCTAGTCTAGCCATAATTAACACGACATACTTATTTTCTTCAGCTCACAATAGCGCCATTAACGATACCCCCGTATATACATTAAAAACTAGAAACGACTAGTCTGAGCCGATTAAATGATTTTATCTGGTTCAACTGATTTAAAAATAGCAGCGAATCAGTCGATGATGACCTCCGGTCTGGCAGAACTTCCACTTTAAAAATACAGTCTTACAGGGGGTACATTCAATCAGGCAGACTATAAAAGTGTCCTTCAGCGTTTGCACAAAATTCTCCAGAAGAAAAATCCTGCCTCTGGCAAGACAAGAATTGAATTCTCCACCACTGACTCATTGTGCGTTCTCAATCAGGTATTTTTTGGTAATATTCTGGTAATAATTTTTGTGCTGCCGCATCTCCCCTATTCTCCTGATTTAGCCCCTGCCGACTTCTAGATTAAAAACCTAAATTAAAACCATCATACCTCGTAACTGTACAATATAAAGTAGACAAAGACAACTTACATTGTATAGTAATCTATTGGTGAGGGTTGAAAATATTGCCAAGTGCCCAGAGTGACTTCCCAGTACCAGAGATGAAGTTGGTGCATGATACAATAAACCAGGTCCTGGTAGGGTTGTTTCTTCAGGAAGGCCTCCCGATTCCACTATAGTGGCGTTCAAAAATAACTGGGCATTTGTTATTTGGATCGCTGAAATAGTTTGATTACAGTTAACACTTTCATCATCACCACGGGAGATGGCAATTGAATATACAATATAAGTAGTACTAACAATTATTGCTGGTTGTGATGGCGACATGTACATTATCCGTGGTTATATGTCTTATCTGGCCTGGTAAACGCGGCATGAAAACTCTGTTGTACTGAGCCCCAGGAGTCCATTTCACAACCACTTGTTCCATACCACCAGTTAATAGGTAAGTTCCTATAAGGTAAATCAAACAATTAGGTTTGCGTGTAAGAATAGCTTAGTTAAAAAGATGTGTGATTTAATGTGAACTTCAAAGAACCTATTTACTCTTGTTAAGTGCAGGAAATTCACTAATATTACAATTCTTTCCGTCTAAGACTCAATCTTACATGCTATTCGCCCCGTGCTATTCTCTCCATGTAAAACATAGCGAATGTCGCTATCGCTATAAATAAAATGGTATGATGTAACTACTCAAATTGGGCGCTCTACTCGCCCATCGAAGAAAAAAAAGAGATAGAAGTCTGTTTCAAACTGTCGAACTCGCAGAGATCGTTTCGCTTCCAGATGATTTAGTGAAAATTAGTTGGATTCGAATTAAAAGTAATTGATTAAATCACCAAAGTTCACCGAAATGACAAACATGAATATTTCGAAACAGAAAGTCAATTTTTATTGACTGACAGCGATGCGATGGCAGCTCACTTGTTCATGCCCTGCATTCAGCGCACTAAACTTTCAAAAACTAAAGATTTCCACTTTAGGAAACGACTGCCAGGGCCGATCTGTCAGTTTTATTGAGTAGTGATATAATCCACTGAACTCAGACTCGCTTTAACATTGTAATTTTGCGCCTGCTATATTTTGACAGTATTTTTCACTAAATTCGCCTTTATTATATGGATTTTGGAACATATCCGATAATGAAGCACGATCAGTGAGTGTTGATACATCATATGGCTGATTTTATAAGATCGAGAGAATCATACATGAGCTTACTCGTACACTCAAAGCTCAATTAATCAGAAACAAGAGAGTATAGTAGCGATATTATTGGAGTGAAGGAGCTTTAAAAAATCAGCTTTGTACTTTTTCCTGCTTTTGTGAGGGTTCAAAATGCCAGTTTTTAAAACTAAGCCACTGAACAATCTCTTAATTTTCACCTAATAGAATAACTTCGAAATATCGAAAGTGTGTTATCGAGTATATAACTAAAATCATTTAGGTATATTCCGAAAATCAATAATTTGAAGGTATCAAGTATCTAATATATCTAACATCTACATCGTTCGGAGAACACCATTATCTCTACATTGCACTAAAATTAATGAATAGTTTAAGAAAACACTTCGATATTTCAGATCTGACACGCTTGGTTCTTAAAAAATACTTTTAAAAAAATAAAAAAGTCTCTTGTCAAATTCGTTGTTCAGTCTTCAGTTGTTGAGCAAATCACTTTGATTTTTCATCTGAGAGTAGTGACATGCAGCTCAGCCTCGGAAAGTGTGTAAGGACATCCGCAAAATAATTTAAGCTGTAATTTGAAGGCTTTTAAATATCCCCAAAGCTCATCCAACAATTGATTCTTGCCCTGAAGCCTTGTATTAATTTCATTCAGGTGTGAAAGGAGAGCCTGAAAAAATGTGAAATCGGATCGAATCGAAATCTGTTTAACATGTATCGTTAGAAGGTCTTGAATCTTCTTTCTTAAGTTCCACACTCTCCCAAACGTATTACCATAACTTAACCATCTCAATTTAGTGTAATAAAGAAGATCAGAGACCTCGGTTTCGATGGATTTCGGAGACACGTAAGTGATAATGCGAGCGGCACTTGAAGAATTTTTGTTTCATGATTTATGGTATGTTATTCTGCTACTTCTGGGTTGATGGCCGCAGTCCGGATTGCAACCGTTCCCGGGCCGGAGATAGCCCGCGGGCCGTAATTTGCCCATCACTGATCTAGATCAAGGATGGCAAATGTTTTAAATAATATTTCCCACCGGGCCACTTCTTTTTTATGTTATTTTTTTTGGTACATAATTTCAAATGAAACCAGAATTACATTTTTTTTTTCAAAAAATAAAACAATACTGAGAATTAAATGTAAGTATTTATATATTACGTATTGAAGGGGGAGTGAATGGGTGGTAAGGTGTACGCTTACATGTGGCAAGACAGCTCTCCTAAACCTACCACAGACGATCGATAGTCTGGAGTCCACCGATCACCTTCCCAGAAGTGTAACAATAGTATTATGATGGGCCCAACCTTGGTCGGTAAATTCCATGGCAGCTCCATTTGTACTTACTATTTTAGTGAGAGTGTGCATGTAACATGTATGTAAGTTTGACTTTGTTTGGTAGAACTAAGTACATCATTGTCGATCTCAACTGAAGTGCAGCTAAATGCAAACAGTTTTCCAAATGATCATCAGGAATTCGTGTTCTCTCTATTTGATGTGCTTCATCCGACTAAAAAGCTGTTCATACACGTAAGTGTTTCCGAATAGAGAAATCATAGCAAAGCATGTTTGTAAGCCAGCTGGATATTTCTCCGTGTCTAAATATGGTTTGTAGAACTTTTCTACGCCAACCTGATAGAATTTCGCTTTAATTGTGCATCACAACGTATTTTACAAATTTCCCTTTGTAAAGTTCCTGGTAATGAATTCACGTCTATGGTGCACGGCGTTGCAAATGCAGAAAAAAATACAGATAGTAGTAGCTCGATTGAATGTGCTTACAGATTGGATAACAAATAAGTTACTCGTAGTTATGTACCCGATAACGTTCGCGTTGCGAGCTTGCTGCAGACTGGCTGGTGCTCGCGCGCACTAGTTTTTGTATCATCCCCCCCCATTCGCAATTGCCTACCTGCACGCAAGACGTTGCGCGAATTTTTTAAAATCAGCATAAATATGTTATTGCTTCTGAGCTCGAATATAGAAAATGTTTTTTGGTGGTTTTATGTAATATAAATATATGTCTTAGACTCCACAGGCCACAAGTTGTCACTCGGCGGACTGCACGCAGCCTGCCACCGATGATCTAGATCTTACATAATGAAACTATGAAATTAGAAAACATCTTCTCATAAAACTACATATTGAACTGTTATTCGAGCGAAGCTCTTTTAACGGTGTACGGCGCGGTGAGAGTGAACTAGCAAAAACTGTAACTGGACTCTTTTAATGAGACGCTTTACCGTCAGAAGTGCCAGCTGCTTCTTCTTCTTCTTTTTTTTATTTGTGGCAGTTCCACGCAGCTTGGTTGCTGCTTGATCCACTGAAGTGTCTGTACCCCTCCCCCTGGCCCCCTCCAAATTAACCCCCACTCACACTCCCTTACACCCCCCACCTTCCCCTATTTGTGCTATTGTTATTGACTATCTCTAGCATACTCTAGCAAAACTAGTGTAAATACCGGTATAATCAGTACTTGGCACGCCCAATAGATGGCAGATGGCAGTGCCGTTAAGAAATTTCTTTAAAATAAATATTGAATTAGTTAAGAGCTTCGCTCCTATCGGGTGTCCCACTAAAATTGGGGTCTTCCTTGGAACAGACGCTGCCTAGTTAGGGGTGACGCAAAAGCATTGTGTTTTTAAATAATTCTTAGGTAATTCTTCTTGAATTAAAAAATATATAATAAATATTGGACAAATAAAACACTTCATATTGACGCAAGTAATGGAAAACATCAAAGATGGAAACATCGCAGATACTGGATCTGCGAATCAATATTGTGGCCTCTAGACGTACCTCCATGTATATTATATATTTTAATATTGAAGGGAAAGATTAATCATATACCTTGTTTAGAGAAAGCAACGGCACTTAAAGGCAACTGATGCCAATGAAGAACTTCGAATTCCAATCTGCCGCTGAGATCAAAATCTCCATACATTACAATAGCTCTGCCGAGTGCATCGCCGATAGCTATGCAACTATCCACAGGATGGGCCGCCACTGCCAAAACAGGAACATTATTGTAGTTTTTATGTCTGAAAAAAAAAGGGAATGATTAGTGGTGAGCCGAATAGTGATTCAACCGGATACTGGATACCAGATATCAGATTAATATTAAACTGAATATCTGGCCGAATATCCGGTTAAACCGAGTAGTTCGTTAATTTTAAATAATTATTACTAACGACCAGCATTTAGCTGGGCATCTTAATAACAATGCCGGATATGAGTGTCTTAAACCTTCGCAAGAAGTCACGGAGAGAGAGACTCCAAATGTGGCCACAGTCTGTCACCTGATCGCTCCGCGTTGCCTGTGCCCATTATCTCGTTGCCCCCATTAAAGCTCCTGTCCCTACTGAACGCATTAGATTTTCTATGTGTCTTTAAAATAGGTAGGATACTCAAACTAGTATCACGCAAAAAGCTTCTTAATAACTACCTATTACTAACAGCAGTTTGTATATTACTACCTATAGTATATGCTGACACGTCCAAGAGCGGTAAATTCATCAATTGGTAGGTTTTCAATTCATCAATTGGTAGGTTTGCAAAGTAGACGTCTGATCGCTATCAATAAGTGTGGTAACTTTTCACTTTATTAATAGCATAATAAATAGTGTTGGAATAGTTTTCTTGTAAATATCTTCAGACTGCAAATCATCATCCTAGCCGAGACAGGCCAGTCTAACCATTCCAAGAAATGCATAGTCCTAATTTTAGGGTCATTGTGTCTTTCCCCCACTATCTATCTATAGGCTACCATTCCTTGCTATAGATCCTGTAACCAGCTCACCTGGAAGACAAGTTGCAAAATCCACGACGGAGGGAAGTTGCACATATCAGCAGTAGCAATCTCATATATGCCCATTTTTTCTCTATAATGCCTGCTTTCCGTCAAAGCTGGGCATGTATTACATGCTCAGCCGACTCGTCTTCTATTCTGCAACTCCTGCAGATGGGGTCGTTGACCATCCCTAGTGTGCATGTGTTTGTTAAGTCGGCAGTGCCCACTGTTTCTTCAAGTTATCCCTGGAAAGTCTTACGCAGTAACTTGTTAATCTTAGCTTGGGTTCCCTAATGACCCTTTTTTGCTTGCCTAAGACTCGTACCTCTCCGCCTGTGCTTTATCCACTTCTTGGTTCTGTTCCGGAAGGAGGATCTCAAGTATCCATCTGTCAGTGGCAAAGTGGGCTCCGGTCCGATTGGTGACGATACTTGTCTTGCTAGTCTATCTGCTTCTTCACTACGAGGGCCTAATTGTTTCTTAAAGCTTGAGCCTGGTGGCCAAGTTGTGTTTGTTTGGTCGGTCCCATATTATAGTTCAGCTCCCATGCTGTAACCTCTTCGAAGAAGGACTTAATCCTGGAAGGGCCACAGTGAACTCTACCCGTAGTTGTATCGTGCAGTCGTAGACAGTTGGAATCTGATAAGTGTGAATCCGGGGTAGACCTCGGTCGGTTTGGTGGTGGCCGATTTGTTAGCTTTTTCTCAACCAGAGAATTACTGGGGGAGTCTAGAAACATACGTTTTATAATAAGTGGGAGTAGTTGGTGACCTACTGTCACCTATTCTTAGAAATGGCCAGTTGGCTACCCAATCCCGAGCGATACAAATGGGCAAAGAGCGCCTAGTCCCACCGATAAATTCGAATACGAATTACCGCTCCAGTAGGTAAAGGCCGCAAACCGGGTAAGCGACCTCGAATCCGTAACTAGACTGGAGGACGGGGAGCCGTCCAAATTTGGTAACCAGGCTGCGAGGATCCATTTCTGGGTGGAGCTTCTAAGTGTCTTGAAATTTGGAGTTATCCTCTGGCAGGCTTGTGGCAGAACTTGACTTGTGAATTGTTCTATCCAATTAAGTTAATTCATTCTACAGAAGAAAGACCACACAGGTCGCTATATCTTCATGGGGTGGCGGGGTTGCTCGCAACAATTGCCAACCCAAGTCTGCTTCTTCATTACCTCTCACTCCGCTTTGTTCCTTTATCTCACCCATGTTAGATATATTTTATTTAAATGTGATATCTTTGCAAGTGCCCTCAAGTGCATTCTTTAACCGGTGTGTCGGCCAGCGGAGCGGGGTTTGGTGCAGTGAAAAATATCACAATCTCCGCCACACGTTTATGTAAAGCTGAGGCCTGTGAGCTCTTTCAGTGTGATATTGAAGCAGTTTATGAATGGAGCCAAGCTCCTAACCATTAATTCAAAATATTAACAAATATTCAGTGATGACATAAACAAGATCGCCTGCTCATCTAAGTATGATTAATCCATCGCTGGGTGTGCGCTTTTTCAAAAGCGACTAGACTCAAGGACCTGGGAGTTTTTCCAAGCAACAGTTAAACTTCAAGAAACACATTAGGCAATTATCTTTAACTTTTAGAGTTTGTGATACGGCAATGTAAGCAATTTAATAATAATTGGGTTATGCGCATGTTAGATGGACACACGCTTCTAACAATCGAGTTAGTCCAACTCGATTGTTAGAAGTTGCATGGAAACGAATGCAGCTATTTAGAATTCGCATACCAAAATGCTTGGAAAAACAGAAATGTTTTTAGAGATTTCTGTACCTCAAGCAGTAGGGATAATATATATTTCTGTATCTGCCGATACAAACAGATACGATTTCTGTATCTGACGAGAGAGATGGTTACCATGTTCTATATATTTAATGATTCGAGGCAAATGTTATGCTAACCTCCACCTTAGCTTGTGAGCTAAGGTGGATTTTTATATACCTAATAATTATCTTTGTGTTTGATTGTACCACTTTTCGCGAAGCCATTCTTGCGCACTGACCTTATGAAGTGGAATTTGTTGGAGCGCTTGCTTTGCAGCCCTGCTTTAATGATTTTAACTCGATGGCAACATATTTAGATATGTTTACCGCCAAGTCTTATCGGTTTAAATTACAGGCGAACAATTATTTATTATTTTCTATTATAGCTATTATTTAATGCGACATTCTATTTGTACAGTTACTAGACCATAATGTTACTATCTAACTTATGTATTTATTTATTTATTTCAGTATTACATCTAGGAAACAATTAATGTCATATTTGTAATGAGATGTTAGCAAAAAATTGATGCACGACATATTATTATTAATGTTTGAAAAAGTCATTTAACTATGCCTGGGCCTGTTCTAAGGCAGATTTTTAAATGTCT
>JAOPUG010000384.1:846553-859927 GCA_027564375.1 Micropterix facetella | reverse complement strand
TTCATTTTTTAACAGCACAGCCGTGTACAGGTAGTCATATGCGTATAAGCAGACGTACGCGTATAAGCAGGCGTGGTAGAAAAAATAGCCCCATTGTCTATAGACATAGATGCATTGTACACTCCAAATTCATTCCCGAGATGCAGAGTGGCAAACAGTCAACAAATAATATTTTTGGTGGTTATGAGGCACTTGCGAGAAAATGTCGCCGGAAAGGATAATTGTGGAACCACAATTTTAGGTTATTGCACCGCGATAATGAGTCATCAGACTTTCTGACCAAAAACTTAACGAATGTATCCGATCAAGAGACGTACACACCAGATATGACTGTTTTAGTCCATGATATGTTTTAGTCCATTGGAGCCATAAACGAAATCCGCAGAGGGAGCTGAAGGCCATATCACAAAATGCCCATAAGAAGTGTTTCGACGACTGGATTATTCATCAGCGTGGACCATAATAAAAGTTTCTGGAACTGGCCACTCGCGTTAAAGATATTAAAAAAGTAATTCCTGTTTTTGAAATTGAAACTATTTGGCTGTAGAATACATTTTATTTTATCCCTCTAATTTGTTTTTTCCTTGTGGAGCCATCTTGAAAATTGCGTGTTATTTGCTAAGTTATTGCTAAAAATTGTGGATTAAAATCGAGAAAATTTTAGATGTTTGATTTTTTACGATTTTTGTTGTGGTTTAAGTCAACAAGAAAGTTGTCAAATACTTCAATTAGCGTTTAGTTATGAAGTCTCATCTCGCAGATCTGTGTACTTCTGGTATAATGAATTCAAACGTGGACGTATTAAAGACGATTCACCCATGATATTCAAGATGATTCACGCGAAGGCCACCGGGGACAGCGGTAACAGAAACTAACATTGATGCTGTACGACAACTAATTCAATCGGATTAAAAAATACATATCAGCAACATCGTACAACATTGAACATTAGCATGAGCCAAATGCAAAATATATTGCACATACACCCGAAGGTTCAGAAGCTTTGTTTGAGATGGATACTCTGGGTTTAGCTTTGCACGCCCAGTGCCACGCTATTAGGCGTTATCCTTTAATGGGCTGCGGCGTAGTTGGATAGGTGGATTGTTATGTGAAAATTTCGGCCGTAGCATGAATCTTAAATCCAACTGTGGCCACCACTGTGACTTGGGGAATATGAGGGCCGTCGAACTTGGGCCTGATGACCAGTTTTGTATTCTTTGGTCGGCCCAACTCACGGTTCAACTCCTATCCGATAGCCTCCACGAAGAGGGACGTAACCTGGAGAAACCGAAGTTCGGCGGATTTTGGGGAAATCCTCAGCGGCCCTGGGCGGTTATTGCATTGGTCGGTGCTCAATAGGACAATAACGGGGGGAGGGGAGGGGAGTCTGGGAGCGTATTTTTGCTATGAAAGTGAAGGTAGATATTTATCTTATGATGAGCAAATCCCAGGTGAGAAGCTGGGCAAAGGACGTCTCGGATCTGCGATAATTCGGTGCGAAAAAACGCTCACATAAGGTAGAAGCCGCGCAAGCGACTTCGAACCTGTTACCGGAGAGGAAGAAATCCATCCGAAATCTGGGAGTAAGGGTGTGAAAATTGGGTTGAAATTCCCAGCGCCTCGCGGTAAAGCAGATGGTCTCTTATGGGCCGTTGGAGATGGGTACGTGGATGTCTCTGTCTACTAGTTCCTGCCTTCGTTTCGGGGCGATAAGACGATAATTATCGTTATAACGACCCGAGGTGGCGGGTTCGCCAGTAACATGTGACTGGCCACCACTGTGACGAAGAGAAGTTTTCACTTCGAAACACGGGTATTATTGATACTCTTAAGGATTTCGTATTATTTCACCTAAATGAACTAATTTTGCAAAAACATCTCTACTCTGGCAACATTTTGAATCCCCTTTCATCTCGCCTTTCTGCGAATATAATAGTTTTTTGAATAGAAAGACACTCTTCAACAGTTCTGTCAATTTTTTCACAATTTAAGAATATGTATTTTATGTGTAAACGTTTCTTTTAGTAAAAATGGCGGAATCTGCCCCCTTAAATTATTTTCTTTAAACGAGTGTACGATTTCATCACTTTTTTACAAAGCGATAATAGCGCGACCAGACACAACAATAGAGCCAAAAGACAAATATATTTATCGCTTTCTCACGTGTTTCTCGGCCGTATATCTCCATAACAATTAGAGTGCGGTTTGTTCCTTTAACCACAACGTGCTATTTTTTCTATTATTTAACGATATAATAAATTGACCCCCATTCATAACGCTGTCGTTTCTTACAATTTACATTTCTTCGCAGGGCAATCTTTTACAGGTGTCAAAAAAGATAGGCGCTACCGACTTCATTATCTATGTATATATGGGGGAGAATAATTATTGTAACTTAATTCAATTTACGAGTAGTGGGATGTGTGAAGCCGAGTATGCTGTCTGAAAAATGAGGCAATAAAATCAGTGTCCACCATAATATAAATAAAACAGTAGAAGATTGGCACTGACCAATAATTCCACTATTATCTCATCTATCCAAAATATTATAAAACTGCTGTAAAACGCAGGTTGATAGCACCTTTGAATATAAAATATTTTAAGTAGCAAACAGTTTCGATATAGAATAGAAAGTAATAAATCCCTCACAGTATTGCCTATGGTAATGTAGCTTATTCAATTCAATTTTATTAAAAAAAAAACTCAACAAATTGTTCAAACATAGTCTATAGGTATACATACATAATTATACCAAAGTTGACGCTAAATACGGTAGATAAAACCTAATAATAGACTGCGAAAAAAAAACAATTAAATAAAAAAAGAAAAGAAGGAAACAGCTGCATTCGGTTTTACAATTATTCAGTTTCATGCCAGGCTGCATAGAACGATTAAGTAAATAGATAGATTTGGTAATTTGATAATTTAAAAATTCGATAGTGATAATAATAATTTGATCAATTGAAAATGATAATCTGATAATTTCAGGATTTTATGAATTCTATATATTTTAATTATACTTGAAAAGAAAACCAAATAATAGATGATATGACTAAACGTTACTAGAATGTCCATTGTAATAATGTAATAAATTTTAAATAGTATTCAATAGTGAGAAGTAATAAATAGTGAAAATAATAAAATTAGATCGAAAGCAATACATTTTACGAAAAAGTAAACAATAATATTTGCAGTGATCAGATTACCTTTCCAAATCATTTGAAATCCATTCATGTCATACAAATCATGCAAAAAAAAATGCCATCATATATCGAATTCTCCACAGACACTCCCATAATGAATAATTTAGCAGTGTCGATGCTTTCCATCTAAATAATTTTTCATTTGCTTTCCAGGTAATAAACATATTTAAAAATAAAATAAAAGTGAATACACGCAATATTTCTAATATCTAAAACATTTTCATAATAAAATTTCATTCTCAAGACATTCCTCTTTGCAAAGTACAAGTAGGTGTACATACACACAAACACACACACACACACATAAACACACACACACACACACACACACACACACACACACACACACACACACACACCCACACACAATGCGCATACACACACACACACGCAAAAATATACATGCTCACACCCGCTCACATAAACACCTTCTCACACACACCCTCGCACATACCCTCACGTGCACTCACCGAGAAACCTTAGTAAATTTATCGAGCGATGAATTAATATTATTGTTCTTTTGCTGTAACTTTAATTTATTCCTCATTTTATTTACCAATTTTGTAGTTTTCAAAATTTACGAGAGACTTGCCTGGATATTTTTCTTTCGTTTTTAATTTGTATCTTTAAACATTTATTTTACAACTTTAAGGCTATTCATTATTTTTTCTTTACGTAACTTTTTCAAGAGATAACAACATTTTCAATTCAATATGGCTAACCAAATGGGACTTTAATGCTACAACATCACGCCTAAATCAAAACAGATCAATCTTATTTTCAAGTACCCTATTCGTGTATAGAAATTACAATGTTTTTAAATCTACTAGTATTTTGAATGAAATAGTAATGTACTTACTGCAAATAGAATTATAACCAAAACACCATAAGAAACATAGTAAGAAAAATAAAGTAATAAATTAATTGTACGTGCAAATATTTGCAAATGTAGCGAGAGTCATAGTACAAACAATATAAAGGAAATAAATTAAAGAAAATAAGTAATTTATAATTAAATAAGTAACTAAAATAAAAACTTAAACCAACATAAATCACTCAGATAATCGTTAAAGAATTAAAATGAAAGAATAGGCAATGAAAATCAAAATATAAAAATGACTTACTAAGAAGGAAAAATGAAGTCATCAATGTAATCGAATTTAATTGTAATAATACATCAACATTCTTTAAAAGATTATTTTAAATATCGGTCGAATTGTTAAAAAAAATGCTTAATTTTAACAGTCAAAGCTGTTTTTATTAATTGTCGTAATTAAATAATCAGAATAAAATAAATACATTAAAAAACAATACGAATTCAAAGATGCGTGGCAAGACTTTCTGGCAAAACATATCCATATTTCGAGTATCGTAACCATGAATCAGTGTTTAATTTTCTCTTCCTAAATTTTGTGGAAATCGCCGAGAGTATCTAGCACATAAAGCACACACCTTGAAAATAGGGCGTCATGGTTCAGTTTGTTTAGCTCCCACTGCATTACTGCACTCTTACTGCATTCTTCTGCAGAATAAAGATATCTCCTATATAGGGGGCCATGTCCGAAAACAGAATTCCGTACCTTCAATAGGATTCACATAAGGCGTAGTAGACAGACTAGAATTCAGCTGTGCCCGTGAGTTTTTTCACTGCAGAAATAGCCGTAGCAGGCGGAAGCCAGCTTAGAAGCGACATATTCAAGATGTTTCCCCCATCTAAATCGATATCAAGCAGTTTATTTATAATTGCCATTTATAATCCTAATGAATAAGTAAATAAATAACACAAATGTCAGCGGAAGCAGAAATCGACAATGTTGACGATCTGATTAGCCGTAATTTTATATTTTGTAATGAAACATTGGCTCGTATATTGCGATCTGTCCAAGGCGTTCGATTGCATCGAACACAATATTCTATATAAAAAGTTATGATTTTACGGTGTCACGGGATTTCAAAAAAGTGGTAGAAGTTATAGGATATTTGAAAATAGTAAATTCTTTGGCTCTTGATGTTACTTGCGCGAACCGCAAGGTTCTGTCTTTGGATCTTGTTTTTAATTTATATAAACGATCTAGCCTGTAATATCGGGCAGTCGTATATAACTATATTTGCAGACGAGACAAATATTGTAACTTCAAATAAAACTAGCGAGGTTGTCGCTGAGACTGCTAAAGGTCCACTTGAGTCACTTAATTCGTGGTTCATGATTAACAGGTTGAGTAACAGGCAAGTACTAATAAAAAAAACTGTCTATATGACATTCTCAAGCGTCTCATTAATATATATATATATATAAGATAGCAAGTTTAAACGGAAAGAACATTGTGAAAATCAACACACTTTCTAGTGTGGGCTATGAATTAAGAATTTTCTGCTTCTTTGCAAACTAAAACGGTGTATTATAGTTATTCTTAGTAGATGTTGAAGTATGGTTTAAGCTTCTATGGAAATTTACCGCATGAAGTTTGTAACACCCGACGTTTCGGCGATGTTGCAACCGCCGTTGTCCAGGGTAGACTGTAAATTCGTTTTATTTATAATGTCAAAAAACCGCGATAGTCTTCGATTTCATATTCTGGGGAAATCGCTATGATTGCAACAAATCTCAGATATTTCCTTTGATAAGGTAAATGTTACGCAGTTGATCTTCAACATTCTTGGAGGAACCTCTGAAAATTATCCTCTTCAGAGGTTCGCTATCATCATTGCTGTTTTTCAGAAAAAGATATTCTGTGCTGCTTCCAAACCATTGTCTCAAATTCTTCAGACAAGAAATTCTGCACTGGGTAATAAGTTGCAGAAGGTGATATCCACTGCCTCTCTTAACGTGGCCGAAGTATTCCAATTTCTGTCGTTAATCGCCGTGAGCAGCTCCAATTGTTTCCCTATTCTTTGGAGTACCAATTCGTTACCAACTTTATCAATCCATGAAATCTTATGCGTCCTTCGATATACCCAATATTCAATGCTTGAATAGTTTAAAAAAGAGGATTCCGTCGCGTCCACAATTCCATGTCAAGTAGAAGAAATGGGAAAACATAGCATCTAGCCAATCTCATTTTTTACAGGAAGGTTAAGATTCTTGTTTGTTTAGAAACTTTTTATTTCGGAGAATGCTCTTCTGGATTGTTCTATTCGACATGTTATCTTTCCTATTATCATATTCTTTATTCACCAAGCTGCTGAGGTACTTGTATTTTTAGACACGTCCTAGTCTAGTCATATTCGTTTGAATATTGCGTTCCTTGCTGCTGACTTGGTTGACTTTATTAACCAGTTCCAAGAGTTTTTCATCACTAATCACTAAAATAGCGAAGGTCATTGAGGTGACAGCCATTTACGAAAATATTGAAATTTATGTTTCAAAGGACGAAGAAGGATATGGCGTTAAACCTTCTGTAGGAGAGTCGACGGACTGAATGGCAGATCAGTCGATCAGTAGACTTCAGTTTTCAAAAAAAAAAAAACGAATGAAAACACTTACCTATTTATACTGCTGAGCACCGCCGAAGCACTTGAAGGGTTTTGTCCGTTCATTCCGTTCAACATAATTGCGCCAGACTCCCTCTCCCTTTCTCTCTCCCTATTAATATTCCTCTCTCTCTCCCTGTTCATCTCAGCCAGGAACGACGATTGGCTGTGACTGCTCGACTGCGAAGATCCCAAGTAGTTATTGTCCCGATCTTTGTAGTGTCTCTGCTGCTGACCGTGCTGGCTGGATTGGTCTGAGCGACTCCCACACGGGGAGCTCGACTTCTGACCGGGCATCTGCGGAGCCGTCTGCAGGAGGGAGCCAGGCAACTGCGGCTGCTGCATCGCCTGCAGCAGCTGCTGCGCGTTCGCGGCGCCGTTCGCCAGGAACCCCGGGAGGCCGGGGTTCAGCAGCGAGGTCATCAGGTTGTTCCGCATCGTGTTGTTCGCCGCCTGCTGGCTATTGGCCATCATCTGATGCGGCTGCGACATTGCTTGCAGATTCGCTAATGAAGTTGATATTGGCTGACCGTTGTTTAAAGCTAGATTCACTATTTGATCGTTTGCGTTCATGTGATTTACCGGGATGGTTAAAATCGTCTGCGTCGCTATACCTGGATGAAAGAAAAAATACATATTTATTCAATTATAACATTGTGTCAAAAAATGACATGGAGAGAAATATCAGATCTCTAATTATCTAAGTAAGCGAAAATAAATAAAATATTCTTCTGTTCGTGCAGTAATCAAATGAGTTTACATTCTCTTACTCTACTCGAAGATTGGTAGCTGCCAGAAAAACAATTTTCATTGAGAGTATTGAAAATATTTTCATAGATTTCAGCATAGACTACCTATGTAAAAGCTTTCGACAGCGTAATATAGGACAAACTGTAGAAAGTCCTGCTCGAAATTCCTGAACACTTGGTTGGCTCGGCTAAAACGATTTGGCCATTATTATATTAGGTAACCCGTATCCGAATCCTAAGTGACTGTTTACGGCGCTGAACTGTAATTTCAGGTTACTAAACCGCCTCTGTGAAGTAAGTGAACTCTCCGACGCTGATCGAGGACCTTCGAGATCACCGTGAGCGTCCCACAGCCCGAATATATGGAATAAAACAATGTATTTCTACAGACGCTGGAGGCACCAGGCGGCGGCAAAACCATCAGCCGCCGCCTCCAGGACAACAAGGAAGAAGTATAAAGAAGAAAATACCAGCTGACTAGTCGACCAGTGTAATCTTTTCGTAAGTGTTGTGTAACGCATTCGACGATTTTCTAATGGGGGTCATGAAACAATTCTGAACCTTATTGGGAGATAAAGCAGCGGAAACTGCTCAAATGTTTCAGAGGATTTATAGGGGAAAAGAAATAATCGAGTTGTTGGAAAATTGTCTGAAAATAATATAAAAAGTGAAAAATATTCAAGATCACTGCCAAGACCTGAAACAATATTATTGAGACAACATTTTAGTATGAGCACACATTGCTTATACACTTGAGATAGCTATGATTACATCCGACTTTATAGAGGAGAAGCCACATGAAAAAGAACAGATACTGCATAAAATCAAAAGAAAGCAAGGTTGATGAGGTCTAATGAAATTGAAGTTTGAGGCAGTTTTTAACAAAAACCCAGATGTTAAAGATTTATTAACCACTATAATCAGCAGATCCTCCTAAGAATTTAATTTTGCTTCCGAGGAGAATTAAAATAAAGCGTTTGCTGAAAATAAGCCGTTTTCTAGCTGTAGAACAAGTGAAATAAACTCTTCTGCAGGCATTAAAAAACATAATTTAGGGTGAGTCAAAACTGTTTCAATCAATGGGAAAAACTTTGAACATTGCATTACACTATTTTGAAGATTGTAAGATCCATAGTCTCCTACATGGTGCATATAAATATGCTCGGTATTAATCCCTTAGCGATATGTGCCGCGTTCCATTATATTTCACTCAGTTCCAGCACCAAGTCCACCATTACACGTACAAAACCCAAAACTCCAGCAAGTAAGTCACTTTCGTTCTGTGCTTAGTCCTATACGTATCTACTAGCTCTCTTCTATTTTCAGAGGTGAGCAAATCCATTTTGGATTTCGAGCCGCTAGAACGAATTTCTGAAGAGCCCTATATCCAATTACAGGAGGGTTCTCCCCAGATTCCACTCAGGATTCCATCCAGTCGATCCGCATTAACGAATCTTCCTCGCAACCATCCGTATCCAGGTGACTTAATTTCTGCCAATTTGGGCGATACCTCAAGCGTTCTCCAGACGATCAGCCGATCAGCTTTAACTTTTATCCCCGTAACCGAGCTTCAGAATGACGCCTGCAATGTCTCTATTATTATAGGTCTTCCATCCTGACCAATTTTCACCAACTCGTCTTAAGAGCTACCACACGGGGAAACGGCCAGCGCTGCAACCCACTTCAGTCATCGCCATATTCAATTCAGCGGCGTCAGCCTAACAAAGGACGACTCAAGCTGCGTTTCAAGCTGATTAGATTTCCGGCTTTTTGAAAATTCCCAGTGCCTCGCGGTTTGGCATTGGATTCGTACGGGCCTAGGTGGAGCTTGGTACGTAGATTTGTATATGTCTAAAGCCTCTGCGTTTCGCCTCGGGGTAATAGAACGATAAATTTCGTTAACACGCTCCGGGGTGGACGGGTTCACCCGTAGCAGTTGATAATCCACAATGATTAGATTTATGTAATTGATATATTATACATGAGATCTACAGATATGCAGTAGCTTTTTTTACATACTCCTTGCATTAATATTAGGTACAAGGCTTTAGTGAAGTTTTCAAAGCTCCATTGATTTAATTTTATCGACATGTCTGACATTTATGGAATTCAAGAATAATCTTACCCTGTGACGTCGGTATTAGAAGTTGGGCACCCTGAATTCCTTGACCTATTTGACCTGACGCCAATACCAGCTGAGGCATCGACTGAGGCATTGAAGGGGGGATAAGATTTGAAGAGTTGTTCATGCTATTCGCCGTCATTGGACCTGGGGAAACAACGATAGAAATGCTTATAAATTAAATTATATTAATTAATTAAATAGAGGGGTCTGATCACAGCGGTTTTCTGGTTTTTTGGTCAAACTATTACCGAATTTTTATCCATAAAATGTATCTTTTGTCAGGCTCCTTCTGCTATTATTACTTCTCTGGAGCATAAGGTCAGTAGAGTATATCGTGCTTTATTTTGATTACTTAATTTGAATTTTAGGGAATGAAGACAAATATTCATTAATACAGACGTAATACCGTCACAAAGTTTCTAATTTCGAAAGGCGATTGATTATTATGGGCTTGCTGGATTCTCCTTTCCTAATTCTGGTGAAGTTCACGAGTCACCTAAACGTATTTGTAGTCTTTCTTCCTGAATATTTGTCTTGCCTGCAGGAATAGACACGTCAGCCGCGGTGTCAGAAATTCCTGAACAAATATGAGTTTCTTTACTGCCTTGCCAGATATGTTATTATTACACTGTCCCAAGAGTGGTTCTTTAGTTATCTTACAAATAGCTTTAAAAAGTGGTTATAAAATATTATTTTGGCCTTTTAGACTTTTCTTTCCATTCTTTAGTCCTTCGACGTTAAAACTGGTGTCCCACAGATATGCCGACTGATCCTGTTTGCATTTGGCTATTACATATAACTTCCAGCACCGTGACTACTATTTATTAGCGGATGATACCGAAATTTCGCATCAAATCAACCCTGATGATACTGGTTATCTTACTTAATAATAGTGACCTAGATTTAGAAACCAAATGCTTGGCCGAAATTGCATAGACAAAAGAAATCTTTTAAATATAGTTATCTCATTATTGGTACTAAGCGAGTGAGAAATAAGATCGTCAGTTGGGTGGTTCTTATATCTTAGTAAATTTCTGTCCCATCCACTTAGTGTCGCGGCCCGAAACTCGCAATATAAAAATATTTTCTGGAATATAAAAATATTTCCGTTTTTCATCAAGTACATATGAAGTCCAACCTATTTCCAATCTTATCCGATTCGGCTGTATTGGAAACTTCTACTAATGGTAGATATCTGTTAATACCTGTTCCGCTAACGCTCAGGTTCAGAGGCGAATTAATGACTGGACTACTTTGCAATGCTGCTAAACCCTGGAGATTCGTCGCCAACTGTGACATCTGCTGTGACATTTGCTGGGACATTTGTTGGTTCATTTGTGGCAAGCTCTGCATGCTGGCCAAGGTCTGCAAGTTCTGGAACATGCTCGCCACTGCGGGAAGAAATATAGAGTAACATAAAGTGACGGCGATTAAGGTCAAATTTGGAGTTTCATCATGTTGATACGTGTGGAGGTGGAAAAGTTCTCGGCCTAACAATGAAAGTCAATGTTTTCATTGAAACTCTCGTATTTATTTGTCAACATATAAAATCCTCTCAAACCATAACATACTTATCATTTCGTTTCTTCAATGCTTCGATCCATTCGAAATACCACTTTGGATCTTTGTTATTTAAGTACTCGGAAAAGGTTGTATGGACCACTTGATCGGACGAAAATCGGTTGCCTTTAAGCTTTTTCTCGAGGTGTAGGAAGAGCAAATAATTGCTGGGGGCCAGGTCTGGGGGATACTATAGAAGGGTTGTCACTTCGAAGCAGTAATCCTTTAGTGTACCAATTGCAGCATGCAACTTTTGACCCGGAGCGTTGTTTAGCAAATGGAGCCTATCAAGACGGATGAATTCACGTCTTTTCTCAAGGATGGTGTCCATTATTTTTTTTAAGTAATTCAGGATAGTGTCAAGTATTTTTTTAAGTAGATCAGGATAATAAACGTCTGTGATCTTGGTTTTATTAGGTAAATAATAAATTAGCATTATTTCTTCATCATCCTAGAAAACGGGTGCGGGCACTGGGTTAGTCTTAAATTTAACAGGCTTTCGATTATCACGTCATTGCAACAGCATACTTTGCTGATTGACCTCGGTGCCGTAATTATGTATCAATGTCTAAAAGCATGTCACAATGCTTGTCACATGGCACCCATCGTGAAACTCATACACAGCCACCAGTTGTTGGCGATTCTTTCCACCGTGAACATTTGGCACAGTGTTGGTGTCAAAGCTACGGGCGAATCCGCCACGTCAGGATTTTTCAACGAACTTTATGATTATTTCATCCTGAGATAAACGCAGAGACTTAGGACGAAGGACAATCTTCGTACCAAGCATCGCTAAAGGCCCGTGAGATTCTGACTCCTTACTGCGAGGCACTGGGAATTTTCAAACCCAGTGGGGTCCTCGCGCCCTCACTCCCAAATTTAGTCAGATTTCTCCGTCCACCCGTTTGGTTCCGGGGTCGAAGTCACTTGCGCGGCTTCTACCTACGTATTATACGCGACATTCCGTCACTCGGAAATATCGCGAATCTGAGGCGTCCTTTACTCAGTTTATATCACCCGAGATCGGGTGGCCAACAGATTGTTTCTAGGATAGGTGACGACAGGTCAACACCTACCCCCGCGTCTTAGGTGACATTACGCTACTAGACTTCTCTGGCTAGTCGTCAGTTGAGCAAGGCCGGTAAATCGACCAATACATCAACTGTCCAGTTCCGCCCAAGGTTCGGTCCACAAATCAGCCGCTCAGCGGGTTCACCGGTTTGGTCTCTCTTTTTGGAGGCTCCCTGATAGAATCTACTCCGTGAGTTGGGCCGACCGAGTTGACAAAAGTGGCCATCAGGCCCAAGAACATTTTGTACAGAACATTTTGTACACCCATATGAAAACCGATTTTATTATTGCATGCCTAATTTTAATGCAAGATTCGCAATATGCTTAACTTCAAATGTTTAGGACCAAGGACAAATGTTTCTTAGTCAACCGATTATCCTCCGAGATGAGGTTTTCAACCTTTTCTCCAGTCGCCTCGACCGGGCGTCTACTATGAGGGTCGCGATCCAGTGACTCTCTTCCAAATTTGAGTTCGTGCCCAGAAGCATCGTTGTCGTAAACAGCTTACAAGCAGTTATTGATTTCGGTTGGTGCTTTCCCCTTTTTTTGTCAAAGTTTATTTATTGGACGATAACAATTTATTGGTTTTAAAGAAATTGTTTGACTCGCTTCTTTTAATTGAATGCATTTTTTTTTATTTTGACAGATAAACATTACGCGGCTTTGGTGACATTTCATCCGGAAGATTCCAAATTAAAAAAAAAAACAAACATATCCCTTTTCCTATCGGAGTGCTATCTCTATGTTAGGCCGAGAACTTCTACGCACTGTTAAGTCCTACAGGATGCGAGGGTTTAAGTGTTGCTAGGAAAAAAACGCCACAATTCTGTCAATTTTTGATATTTTTATTTTAAAATTTTCGGATAATATTACAAGTTTACATTATTTGAAAATGCTGAACTGAGCTGGCTAAACTGATTGTGCCTTTGGTATTGATGATGGAGTTGAGTCTCCCAGTGGAAGCATCATATACTGCATGAATGTATTCTCGCGGGATGCGCTGTCATTCTCGGGGAAGACTTCTAAGGGTACCTTTCTTAAGTACATAGCTAATTCAGATTTTTCAAAAAAGGTTCAAAATTTCGAAAAAATAAATAAATCTTGGTGCTTTACGGGAAATTTTTATTTAAGAGTATCATTTTAACCTATCCATCACACTAAACAGCAGGACCGAGAAGCTCAAAAAAAAAATTAG
>JAOPUG010000384.1:426569-440347 GCA_027564375.1 Micropterix facetella | reverse complement strand
TCATTAATTCAATTGCAGACTTCCCAAGTTAAAATAATCTAAGTTATCTTATTTTGGAATTTAAATTTCAGGTCAAATTTATTTGACATACTTTACAAAATAGATTAATACTAATCAAGAAAACAAATAGTCAGATTATTAGATATTATACTAATCAATCGTTTATAGTCAGAATCAAATTTTAAAATATTATAAACATCAACAATAGAAAAAATAAAGATAGTCAAGAAAAACTACGAAAATTCGAAGTTGTCAAAATTCTTAATGGCATGTCATAACTGCAGCAGAAGTTAACACATAAATGCAAATTTGTTCGCTTCAGATAATCTGCAGTATACAATTAAGGACAACGACAACAACTTTAATGCAAACCCCTCCATAATTTCCATTTTTTAATTCGCTAATTATATTAATATCGTCGCCCCGCGAAGTGACATATTTATTTCCGGCTGCCATTCATTGCATTTTGCCTGGACAAAGGTTTTACATTTAGTATTCATAATTAAGGCATTGCTATGACTGTAATTAAAATTTGAATTTTGAGACGGTTTCGTAACCGCACTTAAACTGTCCGACAAAACATGGAAATGAAAGTGTCTAGCCATAGCTTTATTAGGATTGATAGAAGCAGCCGTGTTTTAATAAACCACTAGGTTTCAGGAAGTTATTCTATTGGAAGTTATACAAGAATAAATATACCTGGAGACTTCCACATATATGACTTATTAAAAGCTGTTGTCATAAAGTTATCGCACATATTTTATACCCCCTTTCAGGGTAGTCTAGAGCATGTAGGACTGATTTATTTTAAAATTTATCTATTTCTATAAATCACAGATCCGACTTTCTGTTATACATCACCATCATTATCAATTACCTTAAATTGTACTAGATTCAATGGAGTCGTAAACTATGAATATTCTAAAAGTATAACTATACAAAAGGATGAATCTGGATTATAGTATGGACTGCTGCTGATCCTATCTCCACCTTTGTGTATATAACAGGTTTCTAGTTCTACGTGCGTACCAGGTTTTCCACTACATCAACATTTTCATGAATCTAGAGGGGCCTATCCTCGACTCATCTGCACAGCTTCGTTTTCCTCTTTTAAACCCATAGATTTATAATGTTTGAATCGCTATTTATTGTCATCCGAAAAAGTGCGTCAAGACTTCTCTCGCGGGAAATACTCGACGGATTAGCCATGATTACAGTCTCAGAGCTGACAGGGATAAATATTATACCTAACAGAGAAGAAATTCGGGATCTTTGGGGTCAGATTAGATGTAAGGCTAACGGACAATGTGCACGTTGACGCAGTACTTAGTACATAGCAGGAAAAGTAGCGATACACATCGACAACTTTGGCCCGTCCCGTGATTGGTAATCCCTGACTTATCCAAAATGGCTTACAACCTATTCAATAAGTTTCTCTCGTCACCACGATTCCAAAAATAACCATATATGCTATGCTAGCTCTATCTATTGTTAAGATAATCCTACAAGCCAAGTAAACCGGGATACACCTGCAGCAGCACCCACATGGCTTAAAACCTATTCCAACAATTTTCTCTACTCACCACAATTTCAAAAGTACCCATATTTGCCATGATTGCTTTACCTATTGTTCAGATTCTCCTCCAGGCCAAGAAAACCAGGATACACCTGCAGCAGCACCCAAATGGCTTAAAACTTATTCCAATAAGTTTCTCTCGTCACCACAATTCCAAAAATACACATATGCGCTATGCTTGCTCTACCTATTGGCCAGATCCTCCCGCATGTCGCGTGAACTCATTGCTGTTTACAAATCCAGCCAAATACTCGCAAAAATGAAGTTTTACTAAAAATATATAACTTTTCATTGGTATTAAAATACATCGTTATAAATAACTGGCCTGTATAATGATGTCAAATAATTTTGGCATGCTCGTATTATGAAACTTCAACCACAAATCTGAAACTTCAATTGCAAGCGGCGCCCGTCTTGCACACAATTTCTTCATTCCCTAATGCTCCTGAAAGATTCTCTAAACAGATGCTTACCACTTCAGCGATCTGGAGGCGATTTCTGATAATGTCAATCGGCCCTCGTATTTGCTGGATGAAAGAGCCACCGCGCTCTGGGCTAATTATGGCCAAGTTAATCTCGGCGTGTAATTCCAGCAGCCATTGTAAATCGATTTTAAAACAAGTCGCTTCGTAATGGCCGACGAGTCGGTATCGCGTGTATCGGACTTCCATTCCTACAAGTTTTTCATTAAATTAAACATTACGGGCACATTTAGCAATAACTCATATCGGCATGCGGGAGTGCGTGAGCGGAGACTTGCTAGTACACTCGACGATATAACAAGGGATGACGATATATCCAAGGCCTTTGTTAAAACCAACAGAGTCCCTAGAAACATGATGTCTATAAATAAGGCCCATTGCATGATACCACCATAAGTTTCCACTTTATTTGAGGTAACTGCCAACTGCAAACCTCAAATACACTAAGTTTTAACCATACAAGAATCGTGCCAATTTAAAATAGCATAAGTCACATTGTTACAAAATTGAATTATGAATGCCACTCACACATCATTCTATCCATCTATTCACATTCAATAAACACCAACAAAGCTCCAGTTTCGTAGATTATAGTAACCAAAAATATTTTCGAATTTGATTCTATGTTAATTCATTATTTTTGATATGATTTCACTGATCATTAGAATTACCTGCAACTATGGATGTATTTTCAAATAGAAATATCCAATATTATTTATAACTACAAAATTACTTTTATTTTATATTAATTTAAATCATCTAATAATCAAACGCTATTTGATATTTTTATATTAATTTAAGCTAAAACAACGTTTTTTCTATTTTTTTATTTGATTGATTCGAGTGATTGATTGATTAATTGACCCAGATTTCTGTATTTTACTGTTCATTGTTTACTCTTGAAATAAATGCAGGTTAACAATTTCTACCAATTTTATTTTTCATATATTTAAACTGGCCGAGAATCGTGCCATACAAGTTACCACAGATAGTCAGCGAAAGTGGAGCTATTTCGTAAAAATAATAATAATGTTATATGTTCCTCCATGATGTTTAATAATTAAAATATTAATGTTTCGTGTCTTCAATTTTCTGTTTAATTACAACGTCAAACATGGCATTCCAAATTATAAAGGCCTTATTCTACCGAAATACAAAATATTAATAATAATAAAAATAAAATAACATATCACTGTTCTGTCGTATCATATAATACATAAAAAATATCCACTTTCTTCTTAAATTTTATAACAGATAGTATTTTATCATTTTCCAAAACTTAAGGTCATTGGACTTACGCCCTTTTAACATGAATCGATTCAAGTCAATTTGAAATAATTGGATATCACATTATGGGAGTAGTCTTTTACACACAAGTATAACACATTGGAAGAATATATTTAACAAAAAAAATATTATAACAAAAAAAGGAGTCATCTCAAAAATCACTACAGCACGATATGGGCCATAAGCCTGTCATGAAACGTGTAGTCTGGAAGTAGTATATATAGTAATTTTGTGGCTGAATGCTCTACATTCGCATGGGGCTGAATCATCTATTCCCCCATAACTCATATCTACCCATCTTATAGATAATATAGACACCCGATTGATAACGTAGAAAAAGGATCTTGGAATTTGATCAAATCTATAATATGTGATCTCAACGACTTCTCCGAACAGAGTAGTAATTATCTTTTTAAGCTTACACGAGTACAGTTTATATGTGCCCCATGCTACGGGCGAACCCGTCGCCCCGGGTTGTTATACCGAAGTGTATCGTCTTGTCACCCCGAGACGAACGCAAGGACTTGAGGACAATACGACCCACAAATCCAGCTCCGCGACTACCCGCCAGAGTCCAACGCCTTACGGCGAGGCACTGGTAATTGCCACCCAGCAGGCAGACTTACCCCCTGACTCCCAGATTTGGACGGATTTCTCCATCCTCCCGTCAGGTCAAGGGTTAGAAGTCGCATGCGCGGCCTCTACCTGATGTAATGTAATAATGGGTTCTAATAGAAGTTGGGAACCTTTAGGAACCCAATGAGTTCTTGGTTGTAACGGCCACCATATCAACTTTGTCGGCTCAAATCGCGGGGCAGTCCCTATCCGGGAGCCTCCTCGAATGAGGGACCAACTTAGTGAACCCGCAGTGCGGTAGATCTGGGGACGGAAACTCGGGCGAAACTGGACAGCTGACTCACGGAAAGGGGAAACCGGCAGTGTTGTCACTGACTGAGAGGGGTCTGGGAACGTACGTTCTCTAAGGCGCGGGGGTAGGTGTCGACCTGTCGTTGCTTACCCTTAAAAATGACCCGATGGCCACCCGATCTCCGGTGAGCATTGCTGAGTAAAGGATTCCACGGGTTCGAGATATTTCCGAGTGGCGGAATGCCGCGTTATCACGACAGGTAGAGGTTGCATAAGCGACTTCGAGCCTGGAACCAAACTGGTGGATGGAGAAATCCGTATAAATTTGGGAGCGAACGCAACAGGATACCCCGCACCACTGGGTTTGAAAATTTCCAGTGCCTCGTGGTAAGGAGTTGGCCTCTCGCGGGCTGAGGTGGAGCTTGGTACGTAGATTTGTCTTCGTCCTAAGTGTCTGCGTTTCACTTCCGGGTGATATGGCGAACAGATTGTTGACACGCTCCGGGATGGCCGGGTTCGCCCGTAGCAGGCGACAACCACAATTAATGTAATGTACTCAGTAGTCAGTGACTCAGAAATATCGCGGATCAGAGGCGTCCTTTACTAGGTGAACATCACCCGAGATCGGGTGGACAACGGATCATTTCTAAGGATAGGTGACACCGGAGCAACATCTACTACTTCCGCGTCTTAGGGATTATAATAGTTGTTTGGAAAGTAATTTTATTTTTTTTATGAAAATGAAAGGCGATTTTCCTATAGTGAATAATCATTTTATTGAATTATAGTCCATTCTAATCCAATACCTTTTGCTATCTTTCTAGAACGTTTCTAAAATGTATTCCAAGTTTATAAAATGTTTGTTTTTTGCTGGCAAATAAACTAATCCAGGTGATTTTAGACCTTCTCATTTGAAATAAAGGTTTTACCGTCTAAAAAAGTTTGAGAGACCGGAACAAATAATAATCATAAGGTGCCAGATCTGGAAAATATGGTGGGTGTGGCAGTACATACCATCCAAGATGTAAAAGATTTTGGCGAGTTAACAAACCTTTATGAAGTCTCGCATTATCTTGGTAGATCACTACACCTTTGCTATTGATCAATTCTGGCCTTTCTGTTTAAGTGAATCATTCAATTTGCCCAGCTGATGACAGTACACAGAATTGATCGTTGTATTGTCCGGTAGAAACTCAACAAAACAATTCCTTTAAAATCCCACCAAACAGATAGCATCACCTATTTTTCGAAGTGTTTTGAGCATGTTTTTTACTTCGTGATATCTTTTGTTTAACATTGTATTGTTGTAGACAACGCATTTTTCGTTCCCAGTGAAGATGCGCTTTAAAAATAGATCATTTTCTTGACGTTTCAAGCAAATCGAGACGTCAACGCGACGGCACAAATTTATTTCCATAAGAACATGAGGAACCCATATATAGAGTTTAGAGATTAAACCTAGCCGTTTCAAATGATCATAAACGGCCGAATTCGATAAATTTAATCGGTCAGCGATGACACGAGTTGTTGTTCGCCGGTTTGCAATAATTATTGTGTCTTCATCAGCTTCAACAGGCCTTCCAGAAAGTGGTGCATCTTCAACAACAAAATTGCCGGATTCGAATTTTGCAAACCAGTTTTGGCACTGGCGTTCTGTTAATCCATCTTCTCCATACAGATCGGATAATTTTCTTCTCGCTTGAATAGTATTTTTACCTTTTCGATAGTAAAAAAGTAAAATATGCCGAAAATGCTGCTTTGCAATTTCCATATTTGAAAGGGTACCAACCAAAAACTACTGCGTAGCATCAATCGATCTTTTTCTCAAGTAATATCAGTTATCATGATACATAATAATTATGCGGACGAAGTGTGAATTTGGCTGTCAAAAAATACCATTAAGTCCTTTGTTGGGAAATAACGAAATTACTTTCCGAAAAACCATTTCCAGACCCTTCTGGCTATATGCCGATTGAACACAAGCCAGTAGACCGACTAGTGCATCAAACACCCAGGGCTACACGAGGCATTCACCCAGATCCGCCGCACAGCGGTTTCACCAGATCAAGTCCCTCTTCGCGGAGGCTGCCGGATAAGAGCCCAGATAACAAAGCTGGTAATCAGGCCCGAGCTGCACAGCACCCTTAGGTCCCAACACATTATATCCGTTACAGCTACTAAATAATTACAATATTTTGCAAAATATAATATTTTTCCGCGATATGAGTGTACATACTTGCGGCCGAACAACGGGGTATATTCCTGATCTGAAACTATGTGGCGACTATTCAGAATGTATTTTACTTTTATTTTTTATATTGTTAAGAAAACTAACAGCTATTATAAAGACAAATATCTAAATTATACTTATAAGCAACAATGTCAGTTAAATGTTTCCAGCTAATTACCAGTAAAAAAAAGAATTTGAAATTATGAGTAAACAGTCGCCTAGGAATTAGGGATTAGGGCAGGGGTTGAAGGAAGGAGAGGGGGATGATATAAATACGTTGTACATACGTTATAGGTACTCATGTAAATATAAAATAGTGATATAAATTAGGTCCAGTAGTTGTAAATCCTACATATTTTATTTTAAATATTTAAAATATGTATTATTTACCCTCCTCACTATATATTGCCTTTCAGTACGCCCGGAACTAGAGTTTTTAAAACTCACAGATGTTTTAAAGAAGTCAAAATTGCTTAGTCTCGTATTGCATATATGAGATACTCGATGAATATAGTTGTTTTGGGCATAGTTTGGGCTTACTTGAGGTAGGTGAAATAGATTCATTTGGCGCGAAGATCGCGAGGGCACACGAAAATGTATGAGCTGAAGCAGTTCCAAACATCTAATAGAATCATTTAGTATCTTAAGAAAGAATATGATATCAGAGCAAACTTTCTGATTTCTAATGATTTAAGCCCATGATAGGCAGCTTCGTTATAATCGAAGAACGTTACATATGATCGAAAATTTAAGTTTCTTAAGAACATATTTTGAGTTTTGGCTCAAATACAGAGTTAAAGTAGCTAGAGAATAAATTATATGTATCATGGCCAGAATCTGAACTACAGCCTGAGTATGTTACAGCCTAAGTAATCGGCTTTACGGAGCGCCTTAAAGTAAGACCAGAAGAGTTTCGGATCCCGTGAAATGTTCACCTTGACTGATTCGACATAATTGTTAAAGCATTCCTCGTTTAGGTTCCTTTGTCGTGATCGTAAAAGAGCAAATGTATTGCAGTCCAAATTATTATGAAACCGTTTGAATTTACTGTGGTATCTTGATTGTTCTTTTATGATGTTTAAAAATAGAGCTGAGAACCAAGAAGGATATTTGGAGGCCCAAACAAATGTGCGTGGTACGTAAAGCTCAATTTAGTTATTCAAAATATGTTAGAATGCTTCCAGGCCCGAATCAATATCAACGCCGCGAATGGTTTCGTCCCATTTAACGGCTACCAGGTCTGCATGAATGGAAGCGTAGTTACCCTTGATAAACAGTTTACCTTGACTTTGTAGGTGTCGGAGTGGTTTCAACTGATCTAGGAAGTATTCAATAACGAGGGCCTTATGAAAAAAGTAATCCTCTGGAACTAGCTGAAGTTATTGCTCAATACTCTAATGTTTTATTCATAGCATTGCGGACATAATTATATTGCTTAACTCAAGAGCGACATAGTGTCGAGTGTAATTGTAATATTTGAGCACGATAGAGAATAGATTAGAGTGAAGAAGAAATTATTACCATCTATTTGCCATTCGATATCAGGCATATTAAAGTCACCCAGAAACATGTACATATCATCCGGCCTTCGGGGAATAATGTCTGTTAGTTGAGTCATAAAGGCCAATATATTAACAGAGTAGGTTCTGGTTCTAGAAAAGTAGACGCAACATATGTTGAAGGGGGTCTTGCATCGTTCTAAAGAAGACGACGGAATGGTAGCCCATACATCCTCGGCACATGTACACCATGCAGGCTGTTCAGTACATTTAATTCATGTTTAACTGCGAGAAGGACTCCACCGCCATATCGCTGACCCGTATAAACAAAGTCGCGGTCCCGCCTGAAAACCGTATATCGATCATCAATTATTTCATTAGTTGCTATTCTCTCATTAAGGCCGTGATCCGTTAATGCTACCACATCATACTCGTTGCATATTTTTTTTTGAAATAATACGTTCGTTTTTGTTCTTAAGCCTCTAACATTTTTATGATATATGAATATACTCATCTTGAATTACGAGATATTTAGTCGAAGAATTTTTTTGCAACAAGATGGCATAAATTTTGAGATGTTGACGACAGTAAGCGAAATTGTATACTGAGTGTTTATTGAGTAGGTAAAAAACGAAGGACGTCATTGTACTATGCATAGAGATAATATAATATATATGCAGACAAATGCATATATATATATTGTCTATTTTTATGAAATACTAGAAACTGCTCAGAAAATAGGATTATCAATATGGCATAATAAACAAGGAGAACTAAGAAAGGAGGAAGGGAGGAACTATAAAATATCATACTGTAGAGGAAATTTTTAAAAATCTAAGGAATTTAATACATAAACCAAGGGAAGAGCAGGCTATAAATATATTAGTGTGTATACTTTACCTCCGATAACCTGTCAGAGAAAATAAATAGCCTACCATAGACAACGCTACTAGCTTTTTTGAAAGTCTCAAGTACGATCAATTTTGCTAAGACGCTGCTGTACTCAGAAGTCCCTTCTAACTTTGTCTGGAACAAGAAAAAAATTCTAGGACGAAAAATGAGGAAAGTTGTAGAGGGCTTTTCCTGAGTGAAAAAAGAGCACGCTCTCGGTAGGATCTACACGATTCATCCAAACAACACCGAGTGCTAACTGCTACCACCTATGTTTGCTGCTCCATGAGGTTAGAAGGCTGACATCCATTGAGGTCTAAAGGCCGTGAATCATCCTCCATCCGACATTTCAGTCTGTGTGCAAGGATCTAGAACTGCTGGAAGACGACAAGCACTGGGACACTACTTTAGAGGAAGCTGCATTGTGCGATTCTACTTTGAAGCTGCGAGAGCTATTTATAATCATATCATGTTTTTGTCAACTTTTTGGTCCTTTCAGCATTTGTGAAAAATACAAAGACAGTCTCTCGGATGACATCAAATGGCAACTGGAGAGAGAATTGCAAGATACTGCGCAGCTGCTCTGATTGACGAGGTGCACAACAAATGCTTGATATTGATCGAAGATGCAGTGTTAACTCAAGCAGGACAAAACTTGCCACAATACGCCTTTCCTAAGCCAAAAAGATCTGCGACAACTTTGGGTTATCGAAAATATCCTAGGGAGACCAATTATAACCCTTGCGCACTGAGAGAGATGGTGTCGTATAATGAGGAGTTACTGGCGGATGAACAGCTTTACGTTTATCAGCAGATGCCCCTGGTGGCACTGGATTTTTTTCTTTTCAATTTTCTATTAGCGACAGTAATGAGTAATCGTGGCATCGTCTTAGTTGTCGCATCATCAGCAACACTGTTGGAAGGAGGCAAGACAGCTCACGCTACCATGTCGTAACTCCACTATGCAACATTTCAAAGCAGAGTAATGCGGCTCCAGTGCTGCGCGATTGCAAACTTATCTCTTGGGACGAAAGCATAATGGCACTTAAAGGGAGTTTTGAAGCACCGATCAGAACTTTAAAAGATATCAGAGGAAACGATGACATGATGGGTGGAGTTAACGTGTTGTTAGCTGAAGACTTCCGTCAAACTCTGCCGGTAGTGCCGAGGTAAACTCAAGCTTACGAAGTTAAGACTTGCATTAAGGCGTCAAACTTTGGCCTTTAATCAAAAAACTCCACTTTAAGAATAATATGCTGGTGTACTTGAAGGGCAATGTTTGAGCTGGACAATTCTCCGAGAATACCCGGAAACTGAGGGCCAGATTGCAATTCCTTCAGATCTTATCTCTGTTGTGTTGACTACCTATTATACCCAGATGTACACAGCCTTCAAAGCAATTCCATGGACTGGTTTCCTGATTTTACAATAGGTGGCGGTCATTTTAAAAAAAAGAGTGAAAATGCGAACGGAGTGGCAGGCAACAGCTATACTTGATATGATAACTATCTTGATATAATAACTCTACAAAGCCTCAGTGAAAGTTCACCGTTCACTTTGGATATTTGTTCCTCTATAACTCCGTGAAATTTGGTACACAGGTACAGTATGTCCAGTAATAGCACACATGCTATATTTATTCTGAAAAAGCATAGTTCCTTAGGGTGGAACTATAAACGAATTCCACACGGACAAAGTCGCGGGCAGTTAGCTATCAAGTATATTTAGGAACTAGCTTTTGCCCGCGGTTCCGTTCGAGACTCTATAAGTATTTCGCAGTATTCTGTTAACACTTTGTATAGCTCTTAAATAGCTGAAACATTGGCTGCTTTAGTATATCCACATGGAGACTCCCGTTTTTTAGCCAAATTCTACCCGTGCAACGCCGGGTAACATTCCCTTAGTTTACGATAAGATGACTTTGCTTTTGTTTTTCCCTTGTTCTGAAGTGTATAGAATATTATGCTAATACACTTAATCTGAATTTATTTTAGGTCAAGTCTTGAAGTTGTGAATGAGGCGTTGAGTTAGGTTATGTGTTTAGGAATTATCTGGTAAAATATATTTCTAGTCCTGAATTTACAAACAAAAGCATAGCCAACTTGTCGTAATTACAACATGAAAACTGGGGCAGGGGGGAAACCCAAGGGTTTGTCAAACTTCGGCCCACATGATTATTTTTTTGTATGTATGTATAATATATTAGGATGTTCAGGATAGTTTAAAAAACTACCTAAAATTAGCAAGTAAACCACGAGAGATCCATTGTGCCACTCCTGTAATGACTCCCTCAATTAAGAGGAATTAGTTAACTCGAGTTATCGTGCATAGTAACAAAACTCAGCAGGATTTCAATATTTGACCACTTAGGTGGCCGAAGTAATATGAAAATATATTCCAATCTTCACAGTATTATTATAACATTTTATACCTAGTTGATACATTTACCCCCCCCCCCCCGAGGGGGCCAAGTCTTCTTACAATAATGCGATATTTTGTTACTATGTACGAACGAGTAAACGAGTAAACTACGTCCGATTTCAAACATCTACATCTAATTTCATCTATCATGTAGTAATTTCTCCGCGTCGATATTAGGCGCTCATACTAGTTGACGAGGCGTGGGCTCGCCTCACACTAGTCGCCCTTAAGAATCAGCGCTGTGTATCACTCGCACGCGGGTTCCTGGGGCGTGGTGAATTAGGTAATCATATATTCACGCACCGCCACTGCGCGTATGTTCACCTGATACTTCAGCGCTCGCCCAGTGACACATCAATTAATTGTAATATTTTATTTAACAAACCGTAGGACGTACATACCAAAAAAATTAACTCGGCTCTGCGCATTAGCCATAACTATCGATTGCCGAAAGACGTTTCTAAATCGGACGTAGCTTACTCTAGTTATCGTGCACACTAACATTTTTCAGGCATGATTTCAAGACTTGGCCACTTAGGTGGCCGCAGTAACACAAGTTACATTAGAAAATATAATAAAAAAAATTAATAACCCCCACCACGAAGTACAAAAAGAAAGAATAAAAAAACATTACAAAGAAAGCATTAAACACTATTGATTTCAATTTAAACAAATATAATTCCTATAATAATAATAAATGTATATTTGATATTGCGGTTCGCCACTGCATGTCACTTATTGCCCGGTAGCACTGATACCCCGATATAAGAGCCTTAAGATATTTGACAGGTGAAAAATTAGCTATTACCATATGATTTGTTGACAACAGCTTAACTAAATGAGTTTAGAAATAAGGATTTAACTCATGTTTATGAAATGTGCGTAATTACGGGGCTTGCGTTTATGAAACGAACTGATTTATATTGTAAGGATTTATGCAAGCGTAGAGAATTGATTAAATTGTCCTCGATAAGGTTTAGGAGTAGTTTATAGATCGTAACAGAGAGGTAGGTATTCCTGTTTTTTTATTTATATCATTAGGCACCTAATTAGAACGGTTATTTATATCATTGATTAATATTTAATTAATGTTTATACCAATAGGACATCCATGTATGGTTGTTTCATATTTGGGAATAAGTATATTACTGGTGGACTCATGTCAAGACTATATGGAACATTAGGTAATTTTTCGCAACCGTATTCGCGCAGTTTTTCGTTGACGACATTTTTGATGTGCGAGCGAGCGTTGTCATGGTAAATGAGTAGCCAACCTCAAGCAGCCGAGATTGGGTTAGCATCATTTTCTGCGTAGTTTTTGCATGAAGTCATGATACCTAATAAACTGCTGTGACACTTGTTGCACTCGTAGCTCTATCTGTCATGATGGTTCCTTGGTGATTATAATAATAATTTATTGGTGTGACCATAATATTTATATCGCTATTTACATCTAGTATAACTATTATTACAGAGAAGGTTTGCTAACATATTCTGCAAAACCAGACATGTCATCTACCAGTGAGTAGACCCTCAGTTGACCTGGTTGTCAGGATGTCCCGTTATGAGTTTGAGTCTTGTTTAAATAAAACACACAAGACCAAACTGTGTATAGTTTAATTATACACTTATCCGTAAATATGTTGTATTAATAATATGCTTACCCATTACTCTAAAGCAGAATTAAATAGGTATTATACCAGAAAAGTCGAATTAAGCGCAATATTTAGTGACAATATTATGATAGACTACAAAAAAAAATTGGAGAAACAAAGTCGTGAAAGGTTTTTTTTACCTCAGCAGCTGAGGATGCCGATCTCGTGACATTTGTGAGTCTATTCCAGGTTACGGCAACATAACAAGTGAAACTCACTTATAGTCATCTTAATGTGACGAGGAACCACATCACTAGACCAGCGAAATTTGGTATCCGAAGCTAACGTCTCCTTTCTTGTTTCGCCTGGCAGCTCCAGGCAGATATGGCGAAACATGATGCCCTGGCGGCATTGTAAAACGAAATTTCGCATACTGTCTGCTTTCTCTGCACCCTTCACTCTGTCTTCTGTGATAGGCAGAGGCCATACACACAATCTCCATAGCCCAATATAAGGAGTATAAGAGTATTAGTGAGTCGAATACGAACGTCCTCGCTAAAGCAGTCGCATAGCCTATACAGCGATTTGATGGGCGAGAAACACCATCCAAGGTTTTTATTCATCATCATTGTTATCATACGTCATAATTGTTCATGAATAAGAATCGTAGACCCAATATAGAGAACCGACGTTCTATGCTCGTTGCTGTAACGCTGAAGAAAATCTGCGCTGGCGATATCATTTCCCCTCAACTGCTAACTGAACTCAGATTCCGAATACCACACAAGGCAACGCGATCGAATGATCTTTTTCATGTGCCTACATCCAGGACTAATGATAGACAACGCGTGCAACTCAACAGAATGTGTGTCCTTCACGATAAAAAGTTATTTGATATTGATATGTTTTCATGCTCTGTAACAACATATA
>JAOPUG010000384.1:379743-392461 GCA_027564375.1 Micropterix facetella | reverse complement strand
CCTGGGTGGGAATCGAACCCACGACCTCTAGCGTAGAAGGCAGGGCTACTACCCACTGAGCTACGAGGCCCGTCTTAAGTTCTTACCGCTTAAAGTTCTATAAAGAACTTAAAGTTCTATACCGCTATAAAAAACACCCGTTAGTAATTATTATATGCACGATTATATTCGGATACATGAATCATGTTGAAGCTACAATTTACAGTTATTTTCGTAATTCCCCTAAATAACATTTGGATATAAATAATCGAGTAGTATAGACTTTCGACAACATTACTTGTAATTCAACAAAATTTCTATTGGAACATTCTGTATGAAATGGTAATCTAAGGACAAATCCATTTTTTTCAGTTTAGTGCTGTAGAGCTGTCGTGGACAGGAATCAATGCTTTAGATGTGTTTTATACTGCCTCTTTAAAGTTGTTTTTTTGTATATAAAAAAAACAAATTCAAATAAAAAAAGTCAATGTCATTCGAACCGTTGTCTGGCAAGTAGGGTGGGCGATAAACAATCTCCAGTCGCAACTCCTGCAACTTTACGATTGTTTGCTGTGAAATATGTTTTCCACAACAATGCAATAGCGTCGCTGTGTAAAAAAGCAGTACCGAACAGCTATTGACCATGCTCGGCTTTTTAATCACGAACTTTTCCATCGTTGTTTGCAATTAGTGTCTTAAAATACGGTAATTTTTGTGTCAGATCCCAAGAATCTGTAATGGATAAAACCGGAATAGGACTACCAGACCGTCGCCATGAGTTTTTCTGACTTATTTTGCGTTTTGGACATTGTTTAGCTGTATCTCCTAGTTTTAAGTTTTCAACCGCTGTTATTACCGCTTACAGTTACAGTTATTAAAATCCATATTTCTTCACAGGTGACAATCCGATTCAGAATCCCTTCATTCTGGTGTTGGTTGGGTAAATCGACGTATACTTGATCAATAAAGTTTCGGCTAATTTTTCCAGCAGGCATTCATTTATTTTATACGGTAGCCAATTTTCAAACGTTACTTGCCGATTTTACTCAAATGATTCAATATTATTTGGTCGCTTACGTAAAAAGCTCAGCTGTAGTTTGCGATGGTTCCCCATCCGCTATCTATGCTATTCAGGTCTATTTGGCCTGAAATCGTTTTCAGTCTATTATTAAACCTTTACGCGGTGACCAATTGTTCTGGAATTTGGTGACTAAGAACATTAATTCAATCAAATTCACTGAAATGTTTCTAATTTATTTATTTTTTATTCTTAAATGTTACACACATCATATTCAGATCAATATGACCCGATTTGAAGAAACGAATATTTATTAAATCGAACTTTGTAATATTTTACAACTAATAATAATTATAATATCTTTGACGGACATGTATAGTGTTGTGTAACCGAGTCAAGCCATCGTCATCGCTTCAGGGTCTACTGCGACTACTAATACTAAACGTGTTCGTTGTAAATTTCGTCCATCAAACAATGACAACAAAACCAATATCTTGTGTAGCAAATATAAGAAACATACTTCTGCTCAGAGTGTGCGCAATCATAAAAAACCATTCCTATTTACCAAGAATATACCATCTTTTATTCATTTTCATGTTATTTTTCTATCATATTTCATCTATATTTTGGTTTATTTGCTTTTGTGTATTCAACAATAAATATAATTTAAAATATTATTCAGTTTTTATTCCGATTCCCACAAATTTGAATAAGAAATAACAGATTGGGTCATATTGACCTGAATAGTATAACGGTATAGTACGTTTCAATAGAACAGCGAGTTTATTCATCATCATCAAATCTTACTCACTAGTTGTCTACCAGGCTCGTTCTCAAGGTCAATATAAAGATTATTATAGTAAATTTTCCTTGCAGATATTACATAAAACATCAATTTAAGCTAATTTCAATTTAAATTAAAATGTCATCGTGCAATAGGTAAGGATCTAATATTTTCATCATTTATATAAATGAAATAAAATGAACTCATAGTGACATAATTCAGTAATTTATTTACCTAGAGATAGTTTACAGACTGATATTCATAAAGGGTTAATTATGAATGTGATCGGAGCGGGCGACCGCTTCGAAGTCTAACCAGCTTCCCGCCAAAATACATATTATTGATGAGTTTTCCATTTTTACATTTCGATTTGTGGTTTTACTTGCGCAGCTGCTTTTTTCCATTTTCAGTAGCAACTATAAATTTAGTCGTTTCCGGTTTGGTTTGTTTTTCCGGTCTTATTAATAGGGCATTAATATTTTGATGACGTTATGGGCAAGCTTTAACATTGAATTACTTTACATTCTAGTTTCTATATCAAGTTAATAAATATCTCTCCTGAGATAAAATACGCCAAATTCTTTTCATTTATTATTATTTACTGTTATTATTTTATAGCATGCATATAAGCGCCGTGCACAAAACACATAAAAATCAAAGTATTTGTCGTTTAAATTTGGCGATATTAACTTGACCTACTAAATAATATTTAATATAGTGGCTGATAAGGGTCATTGCCTTTGCAACGACATATAACACTCATGCATACGTCACATTTGTATGAGAAAATATCTTATGAATATATTTTACATTGAATATCTCTATACTGACCGCGAAAAAGAACATCTCTAATGGAAGAGAGAGAGAGAGCGCTGAACGAGAGTCGACCCGTAAAGCCATTGTTGTATCAGAGTCAGCCAAGCAGGTGATCTCTACTGTCAATCGTCTTTCCCTCCTCTCTTAAATTCTCGTTTTAATCCCGCGAAGGCAGCTATTAAATAACTTATTTTGAAATACGTGTATGCATATGACTTGCGGGATTGCCCTTAGATGGCGTTATTTTCGGCCCGACCATTAGGTTGTGGCTACACATGCGTCAGCTTCAAAATACAGTACAAATCAATTGATCAGCGCGTCAAAATATATTTTTTTCGCTGTGAAAATTTCCACTTTTGTATCTGAAAAAAAGCTATTTGCGGGAAGTTTTATTTCACTATTTTTTTAAAAAGAAAAGTGCCTTCGGAAGCCTGTCGTATGCTTGTGGAAGCTTATAACGAACATGTTCCAGCATGTGTGAACGATGGATTAAACGATTTAAAGTCGTTGACGGCAGTGATGAGGACAAAGAACATTGTAAAGCCCCAAATAAGGTTAAAGACATCTACAGAATAACATTGTATATTCCGTAGATGCAAATAATTATTTATTAAAAGCCAGGATTCGAATAAGATGCCCGTTTTTTTTATTGATACCCAACATTGGAGAATGGGCAAAACAAAAATATATGGCCTTTGGTACTCTCCTTAATAGCGATGAGCTATATTATTATATCGTTGACAAAGTCTTTTCAGGTAGATCTACTCAAAGTTCTACAGGAAAGTCTACTCAAAACTTTGTCATTAGTCATTACAGGAGTGGCACAATAGATCTCTCGTAGTTTACGTGCTAAGTTTAGGTAGTTTTTTAAAAATATCCTGAACATCTTAATATATTATACATACAAGAAAATAATCATATGGGCCGAAGTTTGACAAACCCTTGGGTTTTCCCCCTGCCCCAGTTTAGTTGGTTGAAAAGAATATCTTCTAGATCTGGTAGCCCTGCTGAACTACCTGATCTAGAAGAAGATCCATAATTATTATAAATTCAAAAAATATATAATTCACGGACCATGTGCATAACCAACATTCGCCATGCATGAAGGAAAAAAATTCACCAACATGTATCCACGTCAGATTTTCCAAGAAACACAAGCTGGTGGCGATGATTATCCAAACACACAACAACTAATCAAAATAAATAACGTTGATTTCGAAATTGATAACCAGTGGATTGTGCCCTACTCTCCTATTCTTTCGCAATCTTCATTGCGCATATCAACGTGGAGACTTGCAATTTAGTTAAATCGATCAATTACATATGTAAATATGTGAATAAAGCAGCGATATTGAAGTGTTCGGACTTGTGAATCCCAATGCACCCGTCAATGAAGTCAAACAATTTCAAATGATACATTATATCACCAGTAATGACGCTATTTGGGGAATTCTTGGTTTTGACATTCATGAACGCTTTTCTTCGCTGCTTGCTTTGAATCAATCGACGAATAAATTTTGCAGAAGAAAACGAGGCGCCATGCATTTTTCGATAGCTGGCATATTTTCTACTGGCACATTAGGACGAGTATATACTGTAATCTGAATAATGGTGAATGCTACTATTTGGGAATGCTGCTTCACGTGATCAAAGGACCAACATCGTTTCAAGCAATCAAAACCATCTATAGTCAAGTGTGTCCGACATTCAGAGAAGCATGTTTTAAACTTGGTTTGCTTTAAATTATCAACATTGAGACAACACCTTGACAGAAGTATCTGAAACACGTCATGTTCACAGAATACGAACTCTATTCGCCATAATTCTGACAACCTGTGCGCCTTCTGAGCCGAAAGATTTATAGAAAAAGAGATATGAGCGATGTGCGGCGCATTCGGCTCTCAAGCTGCCGTTGGATTTAAGTCTAGCTGCCGATTCTCTTTGTAACATTCTAAAAACATCTGGAATGGCAACTGTATTGAAAACATGCCAAATAATTATTTGGGATGAATGTATCATGGCCCATAAGAAGGGCTTGAGGCGCATAATTGTACTCTGCGACATTTTCGGAGCGATCAACGTCAAATGGGCGGAGCTTTGATATTGCCAGCCGGTGATTTCCGTCAAATTTTGACCGTCATTCCAAGATCAGCGCCGGCAGATGAGCTGAACCCATGCCTGTAGAATTCGATTCTCTGGAGATATGCGGAGAAAAGTATACTGTCAACCTATATACATGTGCATTTACTTGGAAATGTTTCTGCTCAAACATTTGCCAAGCAACTTTTTGATATTGGCGACGGCCAACTTCCGGTTCTTCCTGAAACATGGGAGGAAACGTTCCCACTCAACTTCTATCAACTTCAGTTGAAAGAATGTGTGGGAACCCACAATACATCAAACCTACAAAACAGAGTACCTGGCCTAACAGAAAGCATAATGGAAGAAACACATTGACTCCACGTCCATTATGCTCAGAAAAGCATGTATACAAACACCGCAGGACTAAGTCTTTCCTTGGCAGGCCTCCCCCGGGATAGTCTCAATGAGCTCACCACAACAAGATGCCAACCAAGAGAATAAGAAGACAGGCGGAGGACCCAGGCATGATCACAATATATGCAGTGGAAAAGGACGCAATTTCGTAGTCCAATGAAGTTGCGCTGTAAATGGCGTGGCCTTGTGCAATGCCACCATGCAGGAGATACCCACAGCTGAAAACATAAATCACAGAAACAGAACTTTCGTCGCCTCAAACGAGACCTTCATTCAATTCACAAAATAAACCTTATTCTACAATCTACATAAATCAAGAAAACCTCCCAATAGAAAACGTAACTCAGAGACAGAAGAGATCGCAAATTATCGACATCGATACACAGAACGAAGAGTACGTCACTTCGACATTCCCTCACAGAGCATTTCGTCAATCCCAGCGGCGCAGCAGAGCAAGCAAAACCGCTGTGCTGGGGAAGTGGATGATGGCGGGTGCAGGCGATGTAACGCGAAATAGCAAAGCGAACGACTTTTGCACATGAATTATATTTGCGATCTCCTCCGAAAAAAGCTCAAGCGCCGACCGCGGTACGACCGTACACGATGACAGCGTCGCCCGAATGAAGAGGAAATGCTCGAGATGGTTATATTACGAAAATAGACGGCAAGATATCGCGCTTTCAGGAGACGCTAGATTCGAAATGCGGGGCAGCCAGACGATATAAATATAAGAGAAAACGTTTGAAATTCAATACATTGTACAAATCTGCTCTGAATAAAGCAATTCATCATCGACATTTTTTTATTGCGCGCTTTAATAAACCAACGACTCCCGAAACATGTTTTACCGAACATCGCCAACAACTTCAGGGTTCGCAAGTGTAAAAGCGAGCAAGGTATCTTAGCTCCAAGGAATGATGACATCAATTGAATCAATAATAAGATCCAGTTGAAAATTCATGGGGCGGTTACTAAATACAATTTCATTGACACTGTTACAGAAGAGGATCACACTGTTAATTATCCAGTGGAATTTCCCAATTCATTTGAATCTGCTGGAATGCCACCACCTCCCAAAAATTAAAACATAGGTACCTATCTGCCTAATGTGTTTCCCACAATTGAAACCCAGTATTTCGAACCTGGCAACAATAATATTAGCTGTCAAAATGTCGTTCGGTCAGTAGAAGGTCGAACGTTGTTTGATCACTTTAACCTAATAATATCACGATGAATCAAAATATTGTCGGCATTTCCAGCAGTGTCAGAGTGAAAATAGAAGAAAATATCACAATTAAAACGGAAGCACTGGATTCCGAATATTCAGATACAAATATACCGCTGGGAGATTTAAATGTAGATGCTGGTGAGAAAGAAAATATTGATGACGTTTGCGAGGAAAAGACATGTGTCATTAAACCAGAGGCAAATTGTGTTCCAAGTGGCAGCTGCGAGCGTTTATTGCCAATAACAACTGTCGTTTCTTCACAACAACAACTAAAGGCACACATAGACACCGTCCATTTAAAATTGAAGAAATATATTTGTCAGGAATGCAGTCATACTTTTTCTTGTCAATTAGGTCTAAAGAGGCATGTAGAGGCCGTGCATCTGAAATTGAAGAAATATGTTTGTGAGGAATGCAGTCGTGCTTTTTCAAAACAAGGAAATCTAAAAAAGCACGTAGAGGGCGTCCATCTAAGATTGAAGAAATATATTTGTCTGGAATGTGATAATGCCGTTTCTTCACAACAACTGCTAAAGGCGCACGTAGATGCTGTCCATTTAAAATTGAAGAAACATATTTGTCAGGAATGCGGTCACGCCTTTTCACAACAAGGACATCTAAAGAAGCATGTAGACGATGTACATCTCAAATTGAATAAATATTTTTGTCAGCAATGCAGTCATGCCTATTCACAACTAGGAAGTCTAAAGAAACACGTAGAGGCCGTTCATCTAAAATTGAGGAAATTTGTTTGTCAGGAATGCAGTCGTACCTTTTCACAAAAAGGAACTCTAAAGAAGCATGTAGAGGCCGTACATCTAAAATTGAAGACATTCTTTTGTGCGGAATGCGATCGTTCATTTGGACGTAAAGAAATTGTTAAGACACATATTGAAAAAGTTCATATCAACTTATAGACAATTATGCCTTTTCACAACAAGGACATCTAAAAAAGCACGTGGACGCCGAAAATCTCAAATTGAAGAAATATATTTGTCAGTAATGCAATCACGCATTTCACAACAAGCAGATCTAAGAAGAATGTATACGCCCTATGTGCATAGATTGTAGAAATTTCTTTGCCAGGAATACAATAATGTGATTATTCAAGAATTATGACTAATCTTCGGCGATTATGAATAATTCGCAATGATTTTGGCGAATTTAAAAAAAAATATGAAATTTATGACCGCAACCGAGCAATTTTTATACTGTGTAATACTTGTTGATCAGCGTGATGAAGAATTAAATTTGGCGACAACGAAATGACGGCTAGGCATTGTATTGGAAAGAACAAAAAAAACTACCTACGTCACGTTGTAGTAGTTAAGAGGGGGTAGTTTTATCGTATTTATTTTATGCTTAATTTAACATGCTTGGAATATACCCTATATTCAGATTTATTGGCATTATTAATTTTATCTCAAAATAGTAAAAAAAAGGAAATCAGTAACAATTGGCTTAAATACCTAATAATTAAACAACTCATTTTAAATTGTGATTGGTTCTTTTTGGTGGGGTGGAGCGATATGATAACGTCAACACGACCGTTTGGTATTTCATCTGTTTGTGACGTAATCTCCACCAAACGCGTTGTTCGATTTTCTTCAAATTTGTATAAATGTTCCTTGAAGTCAATAAAAACGACGTAGGTATGTATAGTATTTTTTTTTTATTTTGATTCCTTTTCAAGATGGTGCGCGTTATAATGGGGTTGGATAAAAATAGTTTTCCAATATAACTATGCAACATAACATATTTTAGGTCCGAACGCCCCCGCTTACCTACATACTACTATGTTATAATTATAAAAATAAAAAAATACTTTAAATTAACAAGAGAGTCTTGATCAAAACATCATCTAAGTTTACAAACATGGAGAAATATAAACAGAGAAATAAAACGGAGAAATAAAAACGTGCTAAGTATCTTATTTATCAAGGAACAATTAACACTTGCTTTAAAGCTATGCGCAAACTAAAGACCAAGCGAATAACATACACCAAACTAAAGTTTAACTACAGTTACATTGACAACAAATCGACTGTTCCTATTCGAAATTACCCTCGATATAGGTAGATACAAAAATCCCATAATTCCAAAAGTTATTTAAATTTCGCAGTGTATAATAATATGTTATACTTAGCTATTTAATTGCTCCCGTATACTTTTTAATGAGATTGTTCCTTTTTGAATAACATGAAGATATTTAGCTTTCCCAGAATTATTTTTTTATTAATGTCGGTGTTAAATTATTTCATCACAACTTTTCTTTCATTGTCCGTCCAACGTATAAGTATGACTTGTTACTTTGTCTTGATAATTTTCAGATTAGTCAACATTCAAAATGCCTATTATATTTTTCTGCCAATTTCCCAATTTCACTTTCTTTAATTGTTTTGATTTTGTTTTATTTTCATGTTCTATTTATTATGTATCGGTCTCCATAAAATAACATTCAGTCATAAAGTCATCTAATTCATTTTTAATCTCTAAACAATTACGGATGAAGAATGTATGGATATTATCAGACCCCTTGCTTTTATTTTTGTCTATATTTTGGAGATAGTTATAGGTAGTCTCTTCATTAAATGAAATAATATTAACGTCTATAGATTTTTGTGGCAGAGGGTCACTTAAGGGGCGATAAGTAGAAAGCATTGAGGATTTCTCATAAACCGATTGACTCGGAAAATAATTCACAAATTTCGATGCCGGTTTTTGCTTTCGTATCATGTAAGTACATCATATTTGGTATATCCAGATAGGAGCGTTTAGATTTGACATACCTCCAAAAAAAAATTGAATTTTTCTTAATACACTCCTCAGATTTCCTAATATAAGCTTCAAATAGAGACTTGCACACACGTTTTTGACGGCTTCTAAATAAGGAGAACGTTTCATAATGAGCAAGATCAGCTGATGATTTCCATTTTCTGTGGTATTTGCGTTTCTCTTTAATAATTATAATTTATGATCTATCGTACGAGGATGGGTAATTTTTTACTGTGGTCTTTTTAGATGGAACATGTGTATCTATATATATAACACGGTTAATAATGGAATAAAATATTTCCGTAGCCAATTCCATGCCGCAATTACAGCACATCGTAGACTAATTGGTGGCTGCTAGCTCATTATTTACAGTTGCATAGTCGGCTTTTCCATATAATTTGACGGACCGTGCATCAGGCCTTAGCGTTTGGTAGCAATCGGGATATCGACCAGTAGTTCTGGATGAATAGGTACAAGATGAACTGCGCTTTTAACTTTACACGTCATATCATTTAACACACGCGCGCGCGCGCGGCGCGTGCCCACGCACCCGCGCCCAAACGCACGCACGCACGCCCCCACACCCGCAAGCCCGCATGTCGGCACGCCCGCACTCTTTGTATTTTAAAATTTTGTAATTTCATATACTTGTCAATTGTGTGTTTTTCTAATTAAATTAGCCTTGGCAGGGTGAAACCCTAAATGTTCCGTTTTAATTGCACTGAGAGAACCAGCTCTCCAAAACATAGCGTCCAGGTTGATGTTACAATAAAAGCGATAAAAGGAAACAAAATGAAATGCAAATAATGTTTAGTCCATGAAACCGACGTTTTCTTTAATTTTGAATTCACCAATTAGACAAAAGGATTAAGCAAATAAACTGCTTTATTTTGCAAAGGAAAATCATCGATATAAATGAATCTTTCATTATGTTGCATGTAATAACATGTATAGAATATAATGACCCATTCATCTGTGACATGCTACCGTATCTTCTAGCACGCCTCTATGGCTCGAGCAGCCGTCGAATTGACAACAACACCTGATCGTTGCAGTTTTATTCGTTTATTTATCGAAACTCTCGAAGAGTCAGAAAAACATAGGCGTCGGCCGCCATACCTATAGGCATAGATTACCTAAATAACACTGTTTTTAATCTATGCTATAGGATAAATTAAAAATAAAATGGATCGCGCACTCACCGACAGTAAAAAACCCCTTACTACGAGCCCAGAGCATGAATTTTTAGTTTGTTTTTTTTTTATAGATACCTTAATTTTCAGGATATTTGCAGAACGACCGCCCTATCCTAGCCAGTTCAGCCTTTTTTATTATTTTTCTTAGCACCAATGTCATCAAAGTGCACCCAGTGAAAATCATTCTAAATATTCAAGAGTCACAACTACACAATAAAAACAACATTGTTTTCTATACACTATTTTGAATTGTAAGGTACTAAGAAAGATATTCCGACCGAAGATATTCCGACAAAGAAGGCAGTGTTTTTTATAACAGGCGTTTTTTATAAGTCTGGCGCACTGGCGCGCTCGGGAACACTATATAGATTTATGTCCATAATTGAAAGTACAAAGGTGCATTTCGTTTCAAATGATCTGACCATGAGCCAATAATTTCCAAATTCATTTACAAAGTTGGCAAATATGAAAGAAACGCACTATTTTTTAGGATTACTAACCGAATGACTAATACAATATGTATACCTATAATAGGTATTATGTCAACCTATTTAAAAAAAACAAATGTTGAATTATGTAACTCTATTGGAAACACCTGTATATATCAGGTAGAATGCTTATTGCAAGCGCTAGCAGGCCAGCGACGTCAAGTTAAGGAATAACATTCCCTTATCTGTATGACACTGGACCCTATAGCTGGGCTGAGCTTGTAAACGTTTGTTGACAAGGATGTGAACGACAAAGACCGAAGAAATTAAATATGTTAGAATTATATAGAATCCTTATAGTACCAAAAAGTACAGATAATAATATAGTTTTCTTTAGCGGTACTTTCCAGTGCAATCTTACTTGTAGAATTCGTCGGAAAAACACGGAAAAATAATATAATGTACCTACTATTATTGTCTTTTGACGTTCAGTATGTGTACATAATGTATTTACACTGAATACACTCATTTGAATTTAAATATTGTGTTCTTCCTCAAACGTTAGAAAACAGGCGGTTACAATATTTTTCGGAGACTAAAATTAAAGTGTATGGTAAATGTATGATCCGTTTTTTACTAAGAGGAGGACGATTAAAAGGGCATCTGCCGCAGGAGTCAAAATCTGACGGCAAAAAGGTAAGATATTTGTCATTGTGATTTAGAAAGTTTACGCTAAATTATTAGGGTCGAATCCTTTAAAGCTGGCGGAAATAATCGATGTTGCTTATAAATACACTAAATATTCATTTTAATATCAATCATATATTATTATTATCTTCGACATAGTCGTTACATTGTAATATCCTCTTTTGGATCAACATAATGCAGGGTGGGTTGTTTTTAGATGGCTAATTAGGTTTGATCGTTGTCCGAAACTACGATTGCAATCTGCACATAGATAATTCTTCAATTTCTCGTGAACAATATCTAAATGAGCTTTCAGCCACTGTTTTGAGGTAAATGAATGACCACATTCTCCACACGTGTATTTCTTTATTTTACTGTGAATGGTTTCCACGTGTATTTTTAAGTTTCCTTGCTGAGTAAAAGCAGAGTCGCATATCCCACATGAGAATTTCTTCAATTTGCTGTGAACGGCTTCTATATGCCTCTTTAAGTCACCTTGCTGTAAAAACGCATGGTCACATTCTATACAAACAAATTTCTTCAACTTCCTATGAACAGCGTCTACATGGCTTTTTAATCTTCTTTTCTCTGTAAAAGCACGATCGCATTCTCCACATGAGTATTTCTGTAGCTTCCTGTGAACGGAGTCCAGATGTCTCCTTAAATCTATATACTGTGCAAAAGCACGATCGCATTCGCCGCATACAAATTTCTTCAATTTCAAATGCACTACCGAAATGTGTCGATTTAATTTACTCTTACAAGGAAACGCCCTGACGCACTCCGGGCAAACATGCGATTTGACAGTTCCAATACTAGATACACTAACACTACTATAACTCTGTCCAGATGGTCTACTTATAATAATATTTGAGTCATTTGGTTCTGGCTTTATGAATCGAGCCTCACCTTCGTAGAAATTGACTATATTTCCTCGTTCATCTGTTACTAAATCTCTCAGAGGAATATTCGAATCCGTATCATCTGAATCAACGTTCTCCATTTTAATTGTGATGTTTCCTTCAACCTTCACTGCCACGTTTCTGTAATCATCCACAATTTGCTCACTCATCTTCGTAAAAGTAAAGTGACGTTTTTTCCAGAAAAATCCTTTTCTTTTAATAATTGAAGGTAAAAGCATTAGCAACTGAAGTAACGCAGCACTCGCTAAGGATTATCACTTGACAAATGTCATTTTCTAAAGTGGCCATTTGGTAATTTTAATATTACCAGTAATAAAATCCTTTTGGGCGATAGGAAATAAAAATAAAATATGTAGCAAAGACAAAATTGGTTTTATATATATACCTA
>JAOPUG010000384.1:138939-153879 GCA_027564375.1 Micropterix facetella | reverse complement strand
AAATAATAATATTCTCTTAATACTGATTGCTTAACAGAATTTTAGATACTGATTGCTTGTATGCATTAATTGAAGTGGTCAACTGTGAATTTGACACGGGCGGTCATCTTGAAAATTGTCTGTACCGACCACGCCATCTAACAGCAAGGCGGGTTTCTAAGCACTTCAGGAGTTATATCAAACACAAAAGTCAAACCGCGTCTTTCAGGTTATGCATGATCAAGAACAACCACTGGCGCCTGTACTACACGATTGCACGATAGTATGTATAAGAGTATGTATTCGGTCCCTCACGTCGTACAGACGTATGGGTAGTCAACGTGCCAGAGCGTGATTTCCTGGAAAACAGGAAGCTGACAGTTCGGAACACGACTGCTCACCCAATTTGCATGATTTGTATTGGCAGGCGGCTCGTCGCATTATTAGACAAATAATTCATGCCTCTCCCAGGCTTGTTTAAGTTGACCGAATTGCGAGCCGATGACGGACGGTTCATTTCAGTGTGCAATTTATTATTACCTTCTTTTTCTTCTTTTGCGTGCTAATTCTTCCACTGCTCACGTCTGCTTCCTCTATCAAAAGTTTAAGTAACCTACGTTTTACTTCTAATCTCCTGTTTCCTATGGTAATATTTACTGGTTGCGGGTAAAGCATTCGAGTCACTCTCATGTTACCCACATAAATAAATAAATAAATATATAAATAAAGAACTTAAGATGAAATTTCAATTTTAAAATGTTGATGAAATTGTACATTATTTTCGGTTTTCACCGTTTTTTAAAGTTTAGGTATTTTTTTCAAATTTAACTCTATAGATGAATAGATCTCAATTTAAATGTGCCTAGTCGTTTTATTTTTTCTTAAAAATACTTTCCATGGACGTGAAATTAATGTTTCTTCTCGTAGTTTTAATTTTGTCAAAATTTTGATACTTCCGGACTTTATTTTATTTTTCCTATAACCTTTACATATCATCATAACTATTAAATAAAATTTATGAAAACAAATTTCGGAGGTCCTTAAGGGGGAATATACCTGTTCGCAGACGTTTTGGAAAATTTCTCCTTAACGGAGGTACAGCAATACTAAAGCGACAGACACTAGTTGTAAGTACCCACATTTATGGATTTAATACTATACTCGGGCGAACCCGTCACCCCGAGGCGTTCCAACGAACTTTATCGTTATATCGCCTCGAGATGAAACGTACAGGATTTTGTCGTTACAAATCCACTATCCAACTACCCCGCGGCCCGTTAGAATCCGAAGCATTAATAGCGAGACACCGAGCAGCAAGCAGCCCAATGGGCCGGACTCACTCCTTAACTCCCAACTACCGATTTGGTTAGATTTCCCCGACCTCCCGTCTGGTTTCGGGTTCGAAGTCGCTTCCGCAACCTCTACCTGTCGTGATAATGCTGCATTCCGTCACTCGGAAATATAGCGGCTTTACTCCTTTACTCAGCTTTCACCCGAAATCGGGTGGCCATCGGGTCGTTTCTAAGGGTAGGCGACGACAGGTCGACGCCGTTTGAGAACGCCGAATCACGTCTAACGTAGTGTATTCTGTCATTGCAGAACGCCTGAATGTACTTTACGAGAGGAACTGGACGAGGTTGGTTCACGAGCAGTTGAGACGGTTCGAGACGGCGGTGGTGACAGCGGCGAAGGCCGGAGGAGCCGAGCCACAGGCCAGGCTACAGCGCGACGAAATCCGCTGGACATTCAGCGGTGCCTTACTCTACTCGCTTACTCTCATCACTACCATAGGTAAGTAAGTACTTATGCCTGTCGCTAGATTGCCCAACGGGGCTATGCAGCTCGGTCTATGACTAACTTATTACACCAGTTGGCCCGACTCACGGCTTAGCTCCCATTCGGCAGCCTCCCCGAAGAGGGACTAATCCGGTGAAACCCGCTTGCGGTCAGACCTGGGATAACACTTCGGGCGGCCCTGGACGGTTGATGTATTGGTCGGTTTACCGGCCATGCTCAACTGACGAATAGCAGGAGGAGTATAGTTGCGTAATGCTTCCTAAGGCGCAGGGGTAGATATTGAGCCGGTGTCACCTATCGTTATAAACGGATCATAATGGTTCCGTGGAGTCTGAGCTATGATGGCCGTTATGTCTTTGGTCGACCCAGTTCGCGGAGCAGCTACTATCCAGGAGCCTCTTCGAAGAGGGACCAGTGGATTGTATAGAGATGGTTGTGCCCTGCAACCATCTCTGTACAATACACTAACCGCACTGAGGCCAGGCCGATGGTAACGTCGAAATATTCCACCGCACGACCCATACGAATCCATGATATCGCCGCACGTCAAGGGCCTCGAGGTGCACAAGAGGCGATCGTAGAAGTATTTTTAGGCATCGTCGCTTATACAATGAATGCAGCTCTAACCAGTGTTTTTAATTTCTCCGGCAGGTTATGGCAACGTCTCTCCGAGAACTTCAGCAGGCCGCCTGGCAACCGTGGCGTATGCAACGGCGGGAGTTCCCCTAGCCCTGCTCTGCTTGGCCGGTTTGGGTGCAGCGATGGCAAAGATAGCGAAACGTGCCTGGCTCAAAGGTGGCAGCTGCTGCAAGAAAGCTGGTAGCACCGACACACCCGGATGGAGAAGGGAAAATGAGGTAAGAGCGCCATAATTACTTAGGCCATACTGAAAGATTCTGGATTCTGATAAAGTAAAATACTCATAATGTTTATATTGTATTTAACAGTGTCCATTTCAACAGTGTTTTACAAGTATTCTCCCTGACAATATATACACTTTTTCATTCTTTGAAACAATTGAGGAAAGCAGTTGGCCCAGACTTCTTTAGAGGGCAGGGATATGAACGACATACATATGACGCGATCTACATGTGCATAGCGCCGTCGTATCTTAGACAATCCTTACTTATATTATAAAACCGAAAGTATGTTACTTGTCCTTTCTTCACGTCGTAAAGGACCAATAAAACGACGTGACTCACGAACTTTTCCTAAAACACTGAGCAAGCAAAGTTAACATATCAATGTGCAGTGACTGTTCTTTGGTTTTTAAGTGAAATTGTCATATTAAAACGTCCCGTCTTGCTAAATAAGAAGCAACATCCTTTTATCAGTACTTCGACTTTTCTTGACTTTCGCCGGCAAATCCTCCAAAAGGAAAGACCCGCTCCGCCGATTGACTCTTTCTTTCAGGTTCGTAACAGAACACCCAGCTTTCGTCTCCTGTTACGATATCATATACTGCTACTGCTTGCCTTTCGTCATTTTTTTAATAATTTTATCACACCACTCTACACGCAGTCATTTTTGAACTTCCGTTAATTAACTCATGCGGTATCCATCTCGAACAAAGTTTCTGAACTTGCAGTTGTACGTGCAATATATTTTGCATTTAGCTCATGCCAATGTTCAATATTGTACGAAAATGCTGATATGTAATTTTTTTATCCGATTGAATTGTCGTACAGCTACAATATTAGTTTCTATTACTGCTGTATCCGACTGGCATTTGCGTGAATCGTCTTGGAGATGAATATGTCCACACTTCAACTCATTGTAACATAAGTACACAGAGCTACGAGATGGAGCTTTATTATCAAATGCTACTTTAGCAACTTTCTTGTTGGCTTAAACCACAGCGAAAATCGTCAAAAATCATAAATCAAAAATTATCTCGAATCGTTACATACATCGTTAGGTAAACACGGAATAATAGCTCCAAAAAGAAAAATAAATGACGAAAAAGTCAAATGTATTCTACAGTCAAATAGTTCTATTTTCAAAAATAGGAATTACTTTTTTAATATCTTTAACGCAAATGGCCGGTTCCAGAAACTTTAATTATGGCCCCCTTATAATTCGTATTAAATAGCCAGTTATTTTATTTTGTTTATTTCTTCAGTTGGAGAACCACTTTCAACTGCACGAGCATCACCACCTCCTCCACCACCATTCAGAAGAGAATTCTCGAAATCGTTACACGCCATTTCCATCGCCTCAGGCTGGAAACAGAACGCAATCGATGCACATCGTGCACACGGCGAACACCGCCTGCGGCGGAGATGGCAAAGGAAGATACTCACAAGTGTTCGAGAGAGCCGTCCAAAGTCCAAAGACAGGAACCATCTCTCGAGAGAAAAGGCCACATCATACAGTAGACATTCAAATTGATGGTAATAATAATATTTTATAGTTGCGTTGTGTTTTTGTAAAAATGTCATTAACTTAGCAAAAAAGTTAATTCGTCAGATGGTGTAAAAATCCAGTCGGGCAACGCCACTCCGTTGTTTCGGCGTGACAAAAATATCACTTAACATCAGTACGTACAAACGTCCTTCTCACGATTGCAGCGCATTTGTTGAGAGAATATAACACCTATGAACAATGTATTTGTATACTCTGTACAATATCCCGAATACGCAGAGCACTCAAACTGCTATAATATAAATATCGCAAATTTTCTAATATCAATTTCAACTACAACGTAGTACTCGTAGCTAAGAGACCAAACGCTCTCGACTTCGAAGAAATTACATTATCTGTTATCCACAAGCAGTTTTTAAATCATAGACAAAATTACATTATTGTGTTGTCAACTTGCGGTCCAAATTATATATTCCGTACTTACAGATCGATTATTATAGCTTGAGCCGGTTGAATGTATTAGTGCGGAAGGTGGCCCAACAGAAACTTTTTAATTTAAAAATATGTTTTTTTTATATTAACCACAACGTAATGTAGGATAATCTATTTGTATTCCCAAGAAAACACATTAAATAGTAAACTGGGAGGGGGAAAACCCCAAGAGTGTTATCAAACTCTGGCCAATATCTAAAACCGCTCGGTTTCCGTCGCCTCGGTATCAGGGGTTCATGCAATAGCGCAAGAAGTGTGAGGATAGCGTCACAAACGCGGTCCGCAGCCATCTCGTCTAAGCCGCTAGCGGCGTCTAAAACAGACATATTCGAGAAATTTCGATCGCCATCTATCAGCTTAAATTCCAATCACTTACAAGAAAGCTTGTGGCGATACCCGATAAAATTTTAATAATTTAAAAAATAGGTTCTGAAATATACAATGAAATACCTCTTATAGACGCATAGTGTCTTAATACATTCGTTTTGCTATTTTGGCAGAAGGCGGCAGCCGCAAATTTAACTGACTTGAAAAAAAGAACAGTAAGTTGGACATACCCCAAAACCAACTGATCTCTGTGCATTGGCGATAACTATCGATTGGTGAAACATTTTTAGAAATCGGACGTAGTTTACTCGAGTTATCATGCATAGTTTACTTGAGTCGGCTGTAATTCTAATCACTTATGGTTTAAGCAAGCTTTCTTGTCAGATAGATAGCGAATGGATGCCGATAGTTATCGTGCATAGTAACATTTTTCGCGCAGGATTTCAAGACTTGGTCAATTAGGTGGCCGAAGTGATAATATTTAAAAAATGCTTACGTATTTGTTCTTTAGACACGGTAACAGCATCATTCGCAGAGTTCTTTAGAATGTAATCTTAAAATTGCAATGTCAACCTTACTGAAAGCTGAATCGCAAATTTTTTAAATCTCTTTATTTTGAAATCTCTCTATTTTTTTCAATTTTGTAGTCCCTCTAAACAATATTTATTGTATTGATTGAATTAGCATTGTGCACAATTATTGTAGGACCAGCGAAGTATCAGACCGTCATAAAGTAGTAGAGTATATTTATTATAAAAGTATAAATTGGTTATAAAAATTCTGTGGCCTCTAGCGGATTCGTTTCCAACTGCTCGGACTGCTATAACTGAGTACTTTGACGCGCACGGAGCGTGTGCTCCTGATAGTCGCTGTCGTTGAATGTACAATCAATACATCCGCATAGACTCCATGAAATACAATTTAACTGAAAGTTATCACCTATAAACGTATAGTCTCCTAATACGTACCTTTTTGGTATGTTAGCAGAGAGGCGGTAGCCGCAAAATTAACTGACTCGAAATAAAAAAATCATAAGTCATACAGATCCGAAAATCAACTTATCCATATGCGTATTATCCATAACTATCGATTGCCGAATATTTTTCTAAATATGGTGCAGTTTACTCGAGTTATCGTGCATACTAACATTTATCGCGCACGACTTCAAAACTTGGCCACTTTGGTGGCCGAAGTAATAATTTATTTATTTGGTAAATAATCATGACACTTACTTTGTCCACCTTTGTCGATGAGAGTGACTGAATTAGGCTGCAGATTTGGGTTTAAATTTTCCGTTAGCTCTCGTTAGCTCTCTTTGGATTATTATAGCATTTCCTTTGATATTTTTAATCAACAAATTTTCGACCTGCCTTAAATGTAAATGAAACATTATGCATAAAACTGTCTGAAGTACTAGAACGAAAGACAATCGATCGGGATCCGTTTGAAATATTTATTTTCAGGAAGGAATTTTGCCAGTAACAAAAGGGGCGAAACCCCCATAACGCATCCATTCCTAGGAGACTGACAGTTGAAAGTTCTTTAATAAAAGAAGTAATAGACGTTTGAATCGATCGGTCGTCAAGTCGTATGTAAATGTTAAAAATGTGGAATCACATATTAGAAAGTGTCATTTGAGTAAGACATTATCAGTATTTTTAAGTATTTTTTATTGCAAATACAGAAAATTATCGGAGACAATATTCGCAAATAATCTATAAGGACATCAGAAAAATAACAATTAGTCAACAGTGATAGCGTTGCAAAAGTCGTCCAGCCGATTGCCCAACACTATTATTGCCAGTTATGTTGTATTGTTGTATAAGGACAGAGTGTTATTCGGTGAGGGAATGTTATATATTTCCCTACATAAAATATACATATTTCCAAGCTAAAGAAAACACACCGTAAAGTTAGCGGTTTTCGTTCGTTTTGGTGTGCGGACCCTTAAGCGGCCACGCGTATAGATTACGCGAAATAACCTCCTATTATTTCTCTATATGGACTTATCATTTCTCATGTATTTTATGTGTATGAACGGATTTTATGTGTACGAATGGATTCAACCGGTGCAAAACATAATAATCAACCTGTACAGGTACATCTACTTATCCAATTGAATTGTGGTTTAAAAATCATCATTTTAATGTTGGCAAACATCTCAATTCATTTAATTTCATTTATTTATCTCATTAGATACACATAGTACACGCAAGACATGTCATTGTATATAGATAAGTAATTTTCTGTGATATTCGCAGAAAGAAAGTTTTCCTGAAAACGAAAATCAAATTCAATGATCTTGTTTACAAAATAATAAAAATTGTATATACCTACGTCAAGTAAACATTAAAGAGACAAAGCTAAACAGAGAAAGGTGATAACGTTACATATTTTAGTTATAAATAACTATCTAAGGTCTCTCAACATTATGAATATAAAAGGAATTAATAAAATTACGTTGTTAAAGTACTTCCAAGTAAAATTAAAATAATAATAAATATTGTCAAAAATCAGAACATCGTCACAGTCAACTATAAAACAATTAAAGTGAACAAAAAATATACAATAAATGTCATTATTTTATTCGAATATATCAACTAATATTGTCATTCAGAAATTATCAATATTATAGTAAGCCTTCCCGATTAACAGGTCTTTCGCATATATCTTAAAGTTAATAGTGTGCAATTTTCTAACATGTGATGACAAAGTATTTTAAAATTTGATACTGTTTTACCTACATATTTTGGCAAGTCTATGTTTGATTGCTCGAATTTGCATATCTCCTGGAGAATTATGGCAATGCACGTCAGATCTCTTAGTCAAGTTGCTTTCATGAGCGCACGAGAGTTTATTCATGATACTTATAGGCGGAGGCAAGAGCAACGATTTTATGCTCTTTTCATGCCCTGTTCTTTGAAACGCATACTCTAACGCTTCGGCAATGGAAGCAATAAAACAATGAAAGGATAAAGTGGGCAATTTGACCCGACTTCGAGGATCCGAATTCTCAGAAAATGTCGCCCTGACGAGTGTCGGTAGGGAGGGTAACTTCAGTAGCGAAACGGCCTCGAGTACCGCCCGCGTCGGAAAAAACCAAGCCGCCAGCAACAACGGCGACTCTGTAATACCCGCCCCTGCGACCAAGTGGACCCTAGCAACGGCGAATGCAAACAGAGTTCTCAACAGATTTCCAGCAACCGTGGATTTATCTGAGTTGGCCGGAGGGCCATTCCTTGCAAAAGGTGGAAAGAAGACCTTTCATCCGCGGATACTCGTTTAGCGTTGACGTAACAACAGACGAAATGAAGGACTACTTCAACGCTAAAATAAAAGCCGAGTACGAGGTGACGAAAGTACAAGCAAAGGGCAAGCTATAGCTCCTTCAAAAGATTTTTAACAAATTATTGAACGGTGCTATGTGGCATATAAGGGCGAAAGTGAAGTAATATCAATGTGTGCGCAGGGTCCCACCCGAACGGGGATGTGATTATATCACGAGTAACAGTCACTCTACATATATTAACAGGACGTACAAGGATTGACTAGCAAACTACATAAGTTATCAGTCAACGTTGACACTGGTAACTCAAAACTTATTGCCTTGACTGAGATATTTCTCGACCGGTCAGTGACGGACAGTGAACTTCCCGGCGACAATTTCGCCATATTTCGCAAGGACAGTGTAATGCTGGCGATGGACCGAGACCCAACGGCGCATCCTATGGAGGAATATGAACCGAAAGGAAAATTATCTCCCTCAACTTACTCATCAAAATGACTAAATTTACTTTATTTTTTGTTTATTTCCCTCTGAAGACTTCCATCGGAAAAGTCGAGAGTTATGTAAGTCTTAAAGGGGAAAGTGAAACATTTTATAATCTTGGAGAATTTAATTATATGGTGCTTTAAACACAGCAAATTTGCAATAACATTATTTTATTACTATGGGTAACCAAGGTCAATAAAATGACATAAGTAACTCTGTGTATAGAATACTAGACCTAGTTCTTTGTAGTCGAAACATCGGGAAATGGCCCTTTCAGCTGCTTTTACTAGACTGATGCCCTTGGACGTGCTACACCCGGCCACTCAGTTAAGTCTGACATGGGTGCATGGCGGTCACTCTTCCGCCGTCAGACATCCTGCCGCTTTCTTATGACACTCCCATTGATGGCACCGGCAACAGCGTTATTGTGATTAGGAAGAAATGGAACTTCTCCAAGGGAAATTTCTATCGCTCTATCAGCAACTCGAGGCTTTCAACTGGACAACGCTCTATAGCATAGTAGGTGTGAGCAGCGTTGACAGTTTTTCTCTATACAGCTGTTTGGATATTTGCATTCTACCGCTTAATAGTAAAGCTACTAGTAGCAGAAAACAATATCTGGTTAGATTTTCTCGCGAAATTATTAGGGATATCAAATCTAAATATCACTTTCATGAGCAATGGAAGGAAGATGGTAAAGTCGAGGATTACACGACCTTTAACTTCCTTATAGCAAGGGTTAGAAACAGTATACGCGAAACTCACGTTCGATATATTGGTCTAATCGAAAACTCCATCCATAAAGATTCAGCACAAATTTATTAGGTACGTTCCCGCAAAGCGGGTAGATGGTGGCTTATAGCAGTTTTTTAATACACATATTATTAGTCGCAACGGAGATACGATTGCCCAAGCAATCGCCGAGTACCTACTTCTCTTCTTTATTCAGAAGCATGGGGCGCTTCAGCAGCTGAATTAAATGGTTCAGCAAATGAAGTGGGGAGTTGTGTAAATATTGAAATATCACTTCCTCGGATGTTCAACTTGCAAATGCAATGTTAAAACCGAAATATTCCGAATTCGTTCATACATATTGAAAGCTTGTAGTTCTCTACCAATACATCTACTGTCATATATGTTTGATCATTCTATCAGTAAATGTTACTAGGCGATTTCCAGGTCGACGTTGCTTATCTCGATTTTAGTAAAGCATTTGATAATGGCGTGCTATTAGACGAATTATCCACTCTCGGGTTTTCCCAGAAACTTTATTTTTTTCTTGTCAACAATATGTCAAGTATGGTAATTTCACTTTGCAGTTCATACTCGCTCGACGGTGAGTCAAGGATCTAGCCCGAGTTCTTTACTCTTTAACCTCATAGTAAATAATTTATCGGAAGTCATGAAGTCATCTCAGTGTTTCATGTTCGCTGATGATCTGAAGTTATATCATCAGCGAACTGGCGACTTAGTCAGATCTCCAACAGAATATAGACGATATAGAGGATAAAACGTTAGAAGTGAAATTTGATGGCTGTCTAACTTTTCGAAGTCACGTGTATATATGTAAAAAAGCTAAGGAGAAATAAGGTAGTATACATCTCAGAATATACAGATGGTATCCGTATTTCCGATTGTAAAGATGTTTAACAAATTTCGTTCCTTACAATAAAATTTAATTAAATTCCAATACAATTTAATTCCAGCTCACTTCTGACAAGGGCATAACAAAGCGTTCGAACGGATTTCGTACTTAAAAACTATATGTATTTCAGATCACAAATTCGCGAGATCTCTAATAGGTATGCTAATACGCTGAGCCCATTATTATTGTCGGCCGGATTTCGAATAATTTACCTATCTTATACTCTCAACTCACTAATTAACCGAGGATCACCGCTATCACTTAGCCAGCTACAAGACAAACGATCTAAAGTATAAGAGGGGTTCATAGCAGTATCTAATCGTATTCAAATATTCTAACATGGCAACTAAACTAATAAAAAATAAAAATGTTTGTGAAGTTGCTGACATTTTTGCAGAAACGAAATGTGCGATGAATTTTTAATGAACTACATTTTTTGTTATTATAGAGCCCCAAACCTCATCCGGGCACATTTCGAACACGCTCAGAAGAAAAGCGCAATGTCCGCAGCATTGTCATAAAAATTCTAACGTCCAGGTGAATCAAATAAGGCCAAAGTCTAAATTCCAGCCGAGGCCGAAGACTCCCGAAGTGAGACAGCTAATAGCCGAAGAGTGTGGCGAACAAGCGGCCATCGGCGTCAAGTGCTACGACGATTTGGACGACCTGGATGACCTAGAAAGCGATGGGTAAACTGATGTTTATTTTTTGGTGAGTGACGATTACTATGATAACGGCGTCTCTCGTATTCTAGGTTAATGTACGTACAAGGAACTCCAACTCGGGTGCCGCTGATATGGAAGCAGTCGAACGAGTGCCAGTCGGCGGCTGCGTGCGAGTCTCTGCACCGGCATTCGTGTTCGGAGGCGCACGAGGCTTGCAGAGTGCCGGTCGGCCTGGTGCTGCTCGTGCTCTCGGGCTACATCTGCCTGGGCGCCGCCATCTTCTCCGCCTGGGAGGGCTGGAACTTCCTGGATGCGGCGTACTTCTGCTTCATCGCCCTCGCCACCATCGGCTTCGGCGATTTCGCGCCCGTGAGCTTCGCCGCTCAGAAGAACTCGCCGCACGTCGACTCGCGCACCGAATACCTGCAAATGTTCGCGTGCTGTGCCTACCTTCTCTTCGGCTTGGTCCTCATTGCGATGGCGTTTAGTCTAGTGCAGGACGAAGTGGTGGCCAAATGTAGCCAGCTCGCCAACGCGCTAGGCCTCTCGAGGAACTGATATTGCAATAAAAGTGACAACGCCGCCGCCTTAATATTATGATAGCGGTCGGGGCCTACGTAAGCGTCTAAATCAATAGAACGTTATTCAATTAATGGTGCTTCTCCGCGGTGGTGCGGATCGTTAGGTATTCTTCTGGCATATCTCTAATAATATCAACAATATATGTGTAATTGAGCATCTATCGTTTGTACAGTATTAAATATATTATATTATGAAATATCGACTGAATAAATGCGTTTTAGTTACAATTTAATTATATAGAAGAGTATTAACCGTCAATGGGCTTTAAAATAAATCGTAGCGGTCTACCATAATCACGTAGAGGGATCGCTGGACGATACAACATACGGCAGTGATAAATATGTTTCGCATGTGATTTTGACAAAGGCAGAGAATAGGCAACTTGTAATTAAGAATTAATCTAAACGGTAATAAAGTAATATATTTTTTTGAACAGATATTACATATGACCATAATTATCCATCAATACTATGAAAATAAAGTAGATCATACTGCCAATGGCTTAACGCCATACACCAGACGGGGAATAACTTGGGACACCACAGGGAGCCAATGGATTATGGCATAAGAGCAAGGTGACGAATCGGTAGTGGATCAAATCCCGCTAAAACCCATATTGACAAACGAGACAGCTGGCTTATCTATATCGACTACAAGCGAGATGATTACTAAGGAGCCTTGGTTCTAGACTTAACAGATGCATGGAAGAAAAAGGAAGACCATTACACTATTTCCCGTCACGCCGTCATCATCATCATTAGCGCTACAACTCATTGTGAGTCTTGGCTTCTTCATGAATCTCATTCAATGGTTTTATAGTTGTTCCGTCCAAGTGCATGTAGGTCTTTAACCACAGAATAAATCCATTGCAGTTTTAGTCGTCAGACTTTACGATGCCATTCAGATTTTGCATAAACGATGCGTTTTAACGGTTGTTCATTTTCCATCCTCTCCACACTCTCTATCCTCCACCTGAACCTATCCAATTTCACATTTCTCCATTACTCACAACATGCACATCATTGTATAGGCAATACAATTCTTTATTTGACCGTATTCTCCACGCGCCATGCTACTGCGTGGCATTAAAGACCGTGCAGAGTATTTTCCGTACGAGACATCTAGTGCATTTTCATCTGGTTTTGGTAAGAGCCCATGTTTCTGAAGCGTAAAGTAATACTATTCTGATGAGTGCCTTCAAGATTTAATCTGAGACTAGAGTCTGAAGTAACACAAATTTGCAGCCATTAAACGTAGTTCACTTCATCAATATTGATGTTGTCACTGGTAATGAATGAGCCGGGGTATTTCAATTTCTTAACTGATTCAAACGTATATTGTTTATGCTCCAGCGAGGATTCCGCCACCCCGAGGCGTTTCAACATACTCTATCGTTATATCGCCCCGAGATGAATTCAAAAAATGTTGGCATATCAATCCACGTGTCCAACTACGTCGCAGCCCGTTAGAGACCAACGCCTTAATAGAGGCACTAAGCAAGCAAAACTAATCCCAGCGCGCAAGCCTTACTCCCTAACTACCAAATTTAGGCGGATTTCTCTATCCACCGTTTGGTTCCAAGCTCTCCGCCGCTTGCGCGACCTCCACCTGCCGTAATAACGCGGTATTCCGTCACTAGGAAATATCGCGGACCTGTGGTGCCATTTACTCGGCGTAGTCACCCGAGATCGGGTAGTCAACTGGTCCTTTCTAAGGATAGAGCAATATCTAAAAACCAACATACATTCCCAGTCCCCTCCGGGTCTCAGTCGATTGACAACACTGCCGGTAAACCGACCAGTGCGTCAGCCGTCCAGTTCCGCCCGAGGTTCCGTCCCCATATCTGCCGCAAAGCGGTTTTATCGGGTTGGTCGCTCTTCGAGGAGACTTCCATATAAGAGCTGCCTTGCGAGTTGAGCCGACCAGATCACACTAGCGACCATTAAAGCTACACGGAAACTATTGGAAGCTACACGGAAGTTATTTGGAACTAACGATGGTGGCAGAAGCAAACCACCCACCACCCGAGTAGTTTAATGACGGAGGTCATTTTGTATGGATTTTTATGAGATCGAGAGGCCTCGTCCTGTGGCCTTTTATTAAATTATAATACAACAACAAAATTGTACAGATTTATAGATGTATTCCTACTCAAAAGTATAGGGACCAATAGCAAAAGATTGAGCTGGGTTCATCGCTCTTACACTTGGGCCTTGACTTTTTGGTTTTCTTCAGATTTATCTTCAGGTCCATATATTTTGCTACTTTGTCAAATGCTAACAAGGCAGTAAAATCGATCAGCCTAGTTAGGGCATTCTAGCGCAGTGATCGCAGTCACGATCTCGGACACGGCTTCCATTATGAAGAGTAGAAGAGCAGGATTTAAAAGAATATCACCCGACTGGACCCATAGCAGTCATTTCCATCTCATCATAAAAATAATCCGTCCTAAGCGAGTTGTATCTGTAGGTACGAGTATAGTGAGTAAGGGTAGTTTCAGTTTATTAGTCTCGTCACTCGCTAGTAATAAAAGAGCAATAGGAAAAACGTTACATTGATTGCGTCGTTACACAACTTTAGCGATTACGCGGAGGCCCTTTTGTTTTCATATTGCTTTGCCTATTCTCAGGCTCCCTTTTTGGCCTCCTCGTAAATAAGTCTATTAAGGGAATCCTCGCGATATTCCGTAACAAAGGCGCCCTAATTAAAATATCAATAGATCGTCGCCGCAGCTTCTCCACCGTCTCTGCATAGTCGAGCCCTTTATCGAATCTATCAAAGTAAAGTGTGCCCCCTGGGATAGCGGTGGACGAAACGACAAACGATCTTTATTTCAAAACTAGAATAATTTTGTATGCGGTTAAAATATTGTAGAGGAAGTCTACACTCAGCATTCACACAAGTACCCCTAAATCCCTTTCGCCCCGTGGGGTCAAACAGGTTCCTTGTATTAGTGGTTGCGGTTTAAAGTAGGACATATATTTTGCCTCGCTGTGTGATAAGTTAGGGCGTGCATGATATGATCTAATTCAACAGAGAAATTTGTTATATGTCAAAGCGCTACGTATGCGCTACTTTTTGTGCGTGCAATCCCTACTGTGCAGCTTACGACATGACACTCTGGGACCGCGCTGCTGATCGGAATCGCGTTAATGCAAAAGGGCTGCCTGTATGATCACAAATAGCCCATAGGATACATTAATGACACCCAAGGGTACTACAAGAACAACATATCTCAATTTAAACATAATTTTCTTGGGTTTCTTGTGAATTTTTCGACTACTTTATTATTAAAATCTTCTAGGTTCTCAATGATA
>JAOPUG010000384.1:54670-68323 GCA_027564375.1 Micropterix facetella | reverse complement strand
AGAAATATTGATGAAAACGAGACAAGAAATATTGATGAAAACGAGACAAGAAATATTGATGAAAACGAGACAAGAAATATTGATGAAAACGAGACAAGAAATATTGATGAAAACGAGACAAGAAAAATTGATGAAAACGAGAAAATGGCTTTATGAGTTTTGTATTATCCTTATTTTGTATGACATATCTCTAAAATAACATTTTTTTTTTAATTTTCGCGTAAAATAAAGTTAGTGACCGTGGCCCAAATCTTGAAATCCACAAGTGGCCAAATCTTGTGGACAAGTGGCCAAATCTACAAGTGGTCAAGACTTGGCCACATGTGGCCAAATCTTAAAATCCTGCTCTGTTTTGTTACTATGCACTATAACTCGAGTAAACTAATTCCTCTTCATTGAGGGAGTCATTAAAGGGGAGGCACAATGGATCTCTCGTGGTTTACGTGCTAAGTTCAGGTATTTTTTTAAACTACTCTGACCATCTTAATATATTATACAAACATACAAGAAAATAATCATATAGGCCGAAGTTTGACAAACCATTGGGTTTCCCCCCTGCCCCAGTTGAATAATTGTGACTCATTTTTTTGCATACCTATAATGTTTTGTATACTTTCAGTGGTTCTACATGCGATCGATATTCAGGTGAACTAGTACAGATATTAGACGTAATTCCCTTATGAGATAATTGAGCAGTGGTTTATATGTGTAGGAAAAGAACGTAAATAAGACAAATAAGCTGTGTCGGTATAGATAGATGGATTACGAGCCGGCTCGATATGGTCACGCGGTGCCACGAAGACAAGTTCGGTCGCTCGTTAAAAGTCGGTTGGAAAGTCAGAGTGGCCAAGTATCCCTCTGTCATTACCGTAGTTTAAACCCAAATTCACTTATTGTTCGCGAGGGCGAGGCCAAACTGGATTAAACTTTATAAACAAAGATAATATAAAAGTTTCTTTCTCAGCGGGGCAGCGCAATTTAGGTTCAGGTCCGCTCAGTCGACGACCTTATCCCCTTACCCCCATTTCCCCCTGCTTCCCCTGCCATCCCTCGAGAACCTCATATTTATTAAACTTATAATATTATGCAGCAGATTAATATTGTATTATACATAATATCGTCTTATACAATAACTTCTACATCAATTGGTACGATAATTAATTTTTTCTTACTCTCAATCACGATGTTGACGGCGTATCCTTTCCATCCCTTCGTTCCGCTGACAACTCATTAGGCGACATTATTTGAGTGGTTCTGGCGTGCTTATTCAAAATGAAATGTCCAATTTCCGCTACGTCGCTTACCTCACGTCATTGCCAATACCTATACCACGCAACCAAGGCGATTAGAGTAATAAACGTTTCTCTGTGTGAATATATAACCCTCTCAGCAAGATTGTTGTTATTGCAAAAATAATAACGAACTACTTAAATCGGAACTAACAAAAGGAAATATCCCGACTGACTTAAATAACGCTGAGCCAAAACAGCCAGAAGGAAATTGAAGTTATGCAGGGTAGCTTCTTTGAAGATATTCTTCGCAATATGAACTCTAAAGAGGTGAAACGAGGGTTGAAAATTTAGCCAATTAAATACGTACGTATATACTCCGTAGTGAATTAAATAGGTCTTATTTCCAAAGAGGAATAGTTCTCGTAAATATCAACGATTCCTCGTAGAAATTAGAACTACTTCTTTGAGATTATGCAATAATCAATCCTTAAGAGTTTCGAATATATTGTTCTTTTTTCTAGCTTTTTTTTATTCTATTACAACTTTTGCTGCAAGATGTAACTACATATTGCAGCGTAAATTGTAATAAAATAAAAAATATGTAAAGGAGAACAAATATAGAGTAAAAAATAGAGACAAAAAAGATATAGAGAAAATAATAATATATTATTTACATGTCATATGATTCACTGGAAAAATACAATGTTCTTTCCGCGGTATATAACTCCACTTTCCGTGGTATATAACAGAGGTGAGTAAAGAAGTTGATTTCACATAATGTTGATATCTTAACGGCGACCGACCACACGGTACATTCGACCATTTGGGAGTGTCAACTACTACGGGCGAAGCCGTCCACCCCAGAGCGTTTTAACGATATCGATCATTCTATCACCCCGAGGCGATATGCAGAGACTTTAGGACGAAGATAAATATACGTACCAAGCTCCGTCTCAGCCCGTAAGAGACCAACTCCTTAAAGGTACATTTGACCACTTCTTCTACAGATTATTTTTGTTTTTCGTTTTCCACGATGCTTCCTGAATATTTTTAGTTATAGTAGCAGTTCACTGAACACCGCCGGGACTACTATTTTAAGCGACCTCCTTTCATATAGGTTGTTGGATTTTATGGTTCGGTAGTATCCTATTGTCGCAGATTGTGTGGTTTTCTCATTCGTTATCGCTATTTTATACGCTGCTGTGTCATATGTATCTGCGGTTATGATATACGTGTTTTTTTTTTGTCAATTGGTAGATATTTAAGTAGCAATGTGTATGTATGTGGACAATTTAAATTGCTGTGTTAGTTTAAGTTTTATTATTAATTTAAATTGCTGAATTGTTATTATGAAGTAAGAAGTAATTGATTTTAGTATTCTACGATGCAGCAGATTAAGTTTTAGGGGGTATGTGTCAAAAGTTAGTATGTAAGTGTTCACTCTACGAGATTATTGATTCTGCTAGTGTCTTATAAAATAATAAAAAAATTCAAAATAACATGGGCAATAACATAAAATACATTATATTGGACGCATTGCTGATGACAATAACCTGCGAAGAACAGCAGGAGTTTTGGAGAATCATATGTATTTAAAAACACTGTGTAAATGACAAAATGAAATTAAATTGCCTCATTAATTTCGAAAACTATTTTATAACTCTGCGATTCATGATGAGTATTGTATTTATGCCAAAAATATTACCATTGCGTCGCAGCCAATGAACCTATTAAGTCTATCAGTGAAGAAACATGCAGGGGTAAAACCCAAGGGGTTATCGAATTCGGCGAATATCTAAAAACGAGTATGATATACTGATACTTGAAGCGCGCGCATAATCGTCAATATCAGGCGATCATACGTCGAGAAGCGTAGGGCTCAAGTCAGCTCGTCACGCGGAGCGTAGCGATATATATCCATCTCGGCCGACACTGCTAGCCGCATCTCGCTTGCTCTATAACGCTATGCTATATAACGAGTCTCTTCAACGAGTATGATATTCTGATACTTGAAGCGCGCGCGTAATGATACACCTCCATTAATTGTATTTTATTTATTATAATAAAAAATGAACCGTAAGTGTACAGACCACAAAATTAAGCGGGCTCTGTGCATTAGCCATAAAAATCGATCCGTAAAAGTTTTTTTTTAAATCGAAAGTAGTTTACTCGAGTTATCGAGCATACTAACAAAAACATTGCAGGATTTCAAGACTTGGCCACTTGGGTGGCCGAAGTAATATTGTGAAATCGAAGCAATGGAAATAAGTGACCACAGGTTAACCTATCGACTGTGACTGACTCCCAAATTGGCTCATTTGTAGCGCATATAAAAGCCACCTGCAAGTAAGGAGTTAATCGAAATAGTAGTCTACAGATCCAGTAGTGGAAACATCGATATATTTTTCGATAGTCGATATAAAGACTCTCCTCAAAGGGCTAAGTTAGTGGACTTATTAGCATTAAATAATAATAATAGTAATAATGAAAAAGTTTAGTCATTGGAAGAGGTAAGGCTATTGTCTACAAGCAATATTCTATAGCTTAAACCAAAATGTTCTTATTGTTATTTGTTATATTATTATTGTTATTATATTTATTTTAAACATACTGTTAAAGTTAGTTTGCGTTAGATGTAAGGTTGGGCGCGGAGTAGAAATTGTACTGACAAATAACCTTTGTAGCTCAGTGGCATACCTAACTAGACTCGAAATCCTGTAGTTGCTTGTATTTACAAACAATGGCTGGTTATATAACTGGAAATTGAAGAGAAGAAAAAAAAATTATATGAAATAAAGAAGAATTTCAAGTGTAAAGAATTTAAAATAAGTCAGTAAATTTATTTTTTTATTTATTTATTTATTTGAAGTATAGCACGAAATGCATATTACTGCGGAATTACAACATATTCTTTTTAAAATCCAGTAGCAATAAAAAAGCACACTGCAACATCTTACCAGAAGGCGTACCAGAAATGTATTTTCTCGTGCATACGTATTATTATAATTTAAAGAGTATCAAAAAAAAACAAATTGTAGTTTATTTTTAATATTTCATTATATTGAAATTATTTTTATAGCCTTATATGCTAATTTTGAAGGGGAAAATTAAATCAAAGTAGCAATGTAAAACAATTCATGAATTATTTTTACATAAATAATAATATTATTAATTTTTATGAAATATAATAATAATATATGTATAATAATAGTAATGTAATAATATTAATAGATATAATATATACGTGGTTAATAATAATTACTACTCAGAATTGAATATAATTCAGTTTCTGCATATAACGGTCCTGATTTAATCAGTTTAAAAGTCCCAATATTCGATGTTTGTCGAAAATTTAGTTCAATTTTATTATAGAGCCGATGTCCTGGAAAATGGAAATAGCGCTGAGCAAAGGCGGGACCCTGAGAAGTGCACTCATGTGAATTTCTAGTTGCTTTAAGTTGTTGACTTATCGGTTGCATATCTTTATATTTGTGAAACAAGATTAATATTTGATTTATGTACAGTTGCCGCACATTGAGGGCAGCGTATTCAAGAAACAGATGTAAGGAGGGGAATCTCAAAGGCTTTCTTTTGATAACACGCAGTATTATTTTTTGGGCTTTAATTAGCGGTTCAAGGCCTGCTTGGTACATAGGCCCCATTCAACCGTTTCGTGAAGCATAGGGACATATATACACTTTAAGTAGATTTTTAAGTGATACGGTTCACAGCTCTTTAAATACGCAGACCAGCTTCCGCGTTCTTGTTGCAAGACGGTCAACGTGATCCTTCTAACCCATTGCTGCGTCTACAGTGACATTGAGGTATTTTACTTTTTCTGTCTTTTTTTATTGTCTAACATAAATAGTCGATCTTATCGCAATCGTACGAATGACTTTTAGTATACATTCTAACCCAGGTCTTAGGTAATAAACTAAATCGATTAGCATCGTTTTAAGGCGTTCAATGTTAGAGTACGATGGTCTAGCTATTTAGAACATTGTTTGCACAATAGCTACTACCTTAAGCTATGTATGTGATAAAATTCACAATTGCAAAATAAAAACTTGGCAGGGGAAAGCCCAAGGGTTTGTCAAACTTCGGCCCATATGATCGTTTTCTTATATGTATGACTTATGACTTCTCAACATTTTTGTCTAACAGATGGATTGACCACAGGCAGCATGTGCCTCATTTTACGCGTATCATCATGACCAACCATTTTATTTTTTTTGCTACTTCCAGCATTTATTCACTTTTTGACGCCATTTAGAGGCCAAGCCGAATACTATTCGTGACATACCAACGCCCCGAGGCCAGGTGGTTCCTTCATGGGCCGGTAAAAGATACTGACGGTTGTCATTTAATTAATTAAGTAAAATAATAATAAAATAATAAGGTCGTTCAGACCCCCAAAATCAACTGAGCTCTGCGCATTGGCCATAACTGTCGATGGCGAAAGAAATGCTTAAAACGGACTTAATTTACTCGAGTTGTCGTGCATAGTACATTCATAACACATCCAGATAGACGGTCATAAGTTTCTTTTTGTTTATATGGACTCTAGGATATGAGAAGACTCGAGAAAAGTCTTTTTTGACGTTTTAATTACATATCCTAAATCCTAGAGTCTATCTAAACCACAAAAAAATGTGACTGTCCGCACGTGAAATGCCGAGAAAAGTATTTTTATATGATTTAATGTCGTTACACTGTTCGCACGTTTGTAAGACTTCGCCCCCAGCAGGGTGGGCCGAAGTGAAAATACACAAACAAAATATATATTCATATTTTATAGGCACAGAATATGCTATGCCTAACCACCAAACACCAGCCTATAAATGCGCCACGCCACGCCAAAACAAACACCACCATATAAATACACAACGGTTTTAAAAGAAGGCAAATGAGAAGGCAAGAAAAATGTATGTGGAAGATTTCAAATATTCTCAGAGTCTCAATTGAAGCATGTTTTATTCGGCGTGGTTCTTACATGTTTTAGCAAACCATTTCAGATGTGGAATCCATGTAAGGTAAAAGAGAATGAGAAGAGGGTACTACTAGCAGTAGTACCCTCTTCTCGTTCTCTGAAATATTGGTGCGAACCATACCAGGATTTCGGAGGGCGTCGCACCTGACTATCTCTTCAATAGATTTACTGAACTGTCGTCCCATGAGCGTCCTCTGGGATCCGACGATAACCTGATCCCGGGGGATCAGGTTATCGTCAGATCCAGAGGACGCACATGAGACTACAGTGCAGTAAATTTGTTGGTGATATAGTCACGTGCGACGTCCTGCGAAATCCTGAAGGCCAACCAGGAACCTCTCATGTCTCTTTTCTCCCGGTTATCAGCCAGTGAAACTTCTCACTAAAGCCATGATAGTCTAATTTTATGAAAACATCAATAAAATTAAATTATAATATTTTCAAAATATATTTCTGAAAACATCGAACGATGATGTTTTGTAGACTCTCGTCTTTAGTAGATAACGCTTCTGTGAGGTCGACAAATGCGACATTGCCATAATCCAGAATAGGAAGGAGAGCATGCTGGCAAATCGTAATCTCTCTCCCGAGAGTACGTTCTTGGGCCTATTCAGCGAATTAAATTACATTCTTGAGCCTATTCAACAGCTGATATTCAATTGCTTCGCATCACTCTAATACCACAAGAAGTTTTTATCCACGTAGATACCAAGGATCTACATAGATACCAGCATTGGAACTGGAATGGACCTCATTTGCACCAATGCGATTCTTTGGTGTTGTTTTTGCATCGACTTGGGCCGACAAAACTGCTTACAATGATAATCGCCTATGTTTTGGAAGAATTTAAGTGGAGTTCATGGGTTCTAGACCACTCGTATGTCATCAAGATTTCAACTTATTTTTTAGTAATCAACCACTGCAACCAGTGATGTAGGCCAAATTTTGTGTTCTTTAATGACAGTTGACATTAGGGCATTAAAAACTGAGATGCACTCGTTATGCACTCTTGAGGTTAGCGCTATTCCTCGGCAGAGTGGCGCTTAGAGCTACATGGAGCCATTAGCATCCTAACAGCTTCGTGTAGCTCTAAGCGCTACTTTGCCAAGGAGCGGCGCTAACCTGAAGAGTGCATAATGAGCGCGTCTCAGTTTTTAAAGCCCCAGTAAATTCCAACTTAAACCGCTATCGTTAACGAACAGATCCTAACGGCTCCGTCTAACTTGGCCTTTTAAGGCCGCTATTATCTGGTCTGCTCAACTTGCGGGGCAGCTCCTATCCGGAGCGTCCACAAATGAGGAGCAAACGTGTTGAACCCGTTTGCGGCGAATCTGGGGACGAAACCTCCGGTGGTTCTGGACGGATGACGCACGGGGCAAACCGTCCGTGTTGTCAATCGATTGAGACCCGGAGGGTCTGGGAACGTGTGTTCCTTAGGTCGCGGAGGTAAGTGTCGACCTATCGTCACCTATCCTTAGAAACGACCTGATAGCCACCCGATTTCGGGTGACGTTCCGAGTAAAACGATATTTCCGACTTACGGAATGCCGCGTTATTACGGAAGGTAGAGGTTGCATCCAAACATATGGATGGAGAAATCTGTCTAAATTTGTTAGCCAGGGCACGAGGGTCCCACTGGGTTTGAAAATTCCGAGTACCTCGTGGTAAGAAGTCGGACTCTCGCGGGCTTTAGGGACTTTAGATTGTGGATATGTATTGTCCAAATTCCTTACGCTTATCTCGGGGCGATGTAAGGATAAAGTTTGTTAAAAGGTCTCGAGTTGACGGTTTCGTCCGAGATGGTCTTAAATCCAAAATTGGTGCTTAGAACATGTTTTTTTGCTTAAAAGCATGCACGTTTTTCTTGTGGGATCGGTCGCAGACCCTGGTCGCATGCTCATTATGCAGAAACGGAATGTGCACATAATAACTTTTCCCGCGAACTAGGCACATTAATAGTTCCTTCGATGTACAGCATTTAAGTTGCCGTTTACGTTAGGAAGCACTTGTAAAACGGTGAAGTGAACGGCATTTCTTACGATTAGCCGATAAAATCATGCACAATCAGCTCCGATCCATTAATTATTCTCTCAGAAATTTGAAAGCTTGGCGGACGTCATTGGTCCCAAGTATACAAACGATAAACAACTTTATGAAGTCAGCACCAAGTGAGGCTGTCAGCAATATTCAGGAGTCATCTGAAAACTTTTCTTATCGATAATATTCTCGACTAAGTTGATGGTTTTTTTGTGTTATCAATATAAATGTATTTAATTATGATGTAATAATAAAACTGGGGCAGGGGGAAAACCCCACGGTTTGTCAAACTTCGGTCCATATGATTATTTTCTTGTATGTATGTATATTATAATAAGATGTTCAAGGTAGTTTAAAAGAACTACCTGAACTGAACACGTAAAACACGAGAGATCCATTTCGCCACTCCTGTAATGACTCCCTCAATGAAGAGGAATTGCTGTGTGGAAGGAGTTCAAATAATTACCTCAGAGATAAATCTCATAACCCATGTCTCAAATATTCTTCCGTTTTAATTGATCTGAGAGAAAAAGCCTTCGAAAAACTGTGTGTGATTGATAGTAACCCATTCGATGTTATTTACAATAAACATGATAAAAGAGGGAAAATATAAAATGCAAAAAAATTGTGTCCATGCAACCGACATTTTCTTTAATTTGACACTTACACCATTAGACAAAGATTAACTCTTTGGTTAACCCAAACACATTGTGCTTTATTTTGCAAAGGCCCACTCGTATGCCGAGTGGACCTCGGTGACTGCCTCGGTAGCAGAAGACAGCGCTCCTCGCCTCGGGCGGCAGATGGCTTAAGCTCTGCGCATTGGCCATAACTATCGATTACCGAAAGATTTTTCTAAATCAGATGCAGTTTATTCGACTTATCGTGTACGAGTTTGTGCGAACGTTGAGCTATCAAGGGATCATAGATGAGGCGATCATATCATGAGGCACGCTCTGCACCACCCGCCGGCGAGCAAGCGAGACGCTGGTAACGATCAGCGTCTCGCTCGCTTGCTGGTAGGCTGCGCGTCCAAATCGGACACAGTTTAATCAAGTTATCGTGCATACTAACATTTTTCGCGCACGATTTCAAGACTTGGCCACTTGGGTGGCCGACGTAATAGTTTCTCAAACATTACGTACTTTATTATTACGTATATACTCGTACAATAAAAAAGGCTTTTATCGTTATTATGAAAATAAACTATGAATTATGAATAAATATGTGGAAAATTGGGTTAAAATTAATCTGGCTAAACGCCTATCTCTGTAGTGGTATAAGATAGGTTCTAGAATTCGAGTCAATAATTAATATTTTGAAATAAAAACTACTTATTTCAGATTTTGTAATAATTAACTTCTAAATGGTTGAAATATCAGGTTGATTTTTTCCATTTTATTTTGTTCAATTACGACATGCGCTTCAATACATAGTTGCTCTCCTCGGGAGATTAAGGAACAGGTGTAAGAGCGTTTTATGAAAATTCATCCCTGACAGAGTAAAACAGGGTCTAAAAATTTAGTGAATTAATTTAGGTCGGAGGTCGATATTCGGGTGACTTACTCTTTAACAAAAAAAAATCAACAGTTAAGAGGGTGAACCGGAAAACTGACATTTCCTGTAACTGTATTAATAAAAAGAATTGTCCTGACCAACTCATAATTATTGTAGAACCAAAACAATAGGGAGCAAAGAACTGAAATTCGGCGTAAAGTTTCTTTTGGTTAAGTAAGTTGTTGCCCAGAAAGGATTGTCCGAAATCCTAAAAGGGATGAAACGGGGTTAGAAATTGTAGGTCGAATTCGTATCTCCGTAATGACTTAAGTTGATAAGACATAGACATTTTGGTAAATTATTCCTCTTTAGAAATACGAAAGTGCGTGTTTGAGAATTATATGTTTAAAAAAAGACGGAGGTGTCGTGGGACACCCGATAGGATCGAAGCTCTTAACTAATTCAATGTTTATTTTAAGGAAATTTCTTAACGGCACTGCCATCTGCCATCTATCGGGCGTGCCAAGTACTGATTATATCGGTATCTACACTAGTTTCGCTACAGTCCGCTGGAGAGCGGCAATAATAATAGCAAAATCCAATTTAATGCGTCGTATTGGACAAGTGGGAAAGGGTTGGGAAGCGTAAGGGCGGGGGTAAGTTAGGTTGGAGGGGGCTGGGAGAGGGGTACAGGTACTTCTAACGATAAAGCGTCACACTAAAAGCGTCCTGTTACAGTTTTTGCCTGTTCACTCTCGCCGCGAGTAACCCCGGTAAAAGAGCTACACACCGAAAACACAAATATACAAATATACGGGCACATGCCACTATTTTGCAATGCATTTGTTCTTTACTACTTGCTTAAAATGTTTAATAGATATGAAATGCCACGGGTTACTAAACAAGTAAAGCTATTAAACGGCTTGGAAATTGCCACTTTTTGGACCGTCCGTTGTACTATGTAGATGGGTCATTAGTATGATACTGCTGTGCGTTTGTTCGTTTGTGCGTTTGCTTGTCTGTATATCCGAAGACTTTCCATTGGCCGATCTTCACCAAATTTGGTATGCAGCCTCTGTGAGTGACCCTAAGCACCACCAGGTCGCAGAAAATTCGATTCGAGTCCCGAAAGTCCTGCTGCAGATGCATCCTGGTTTATTTGGCCTGGGGGAGGATCTGACCAATAGGTAGCGCAAGCATAGCGTATATTGGTAAGTGGTGATGAGATAAACTAGATGGAATATATTTTAAACCATTCGGGTGATGCTGCAGGTGTATCTTGATTTATTTGACCTGGATGAGGATCTGACCAATAGGTAGAGCATGCATAGCGTATTTTATATGGTTATTTTTGTAATCGTGGAAACGAGATAAACTTTTTTGAATATGTTTTAAACCATATGGGTGCTGCTGCGGATGTATCCTGATTTACTTGGCCTGGCGGAGGATCTGACCAATAGGTAGAGCAAGCGTAGCGTTTATGGGTATTTTTGGAATCTTACTTGTTGGAATAGATTTAAAACCATAATCACGGGACAGGCCAAAGTTGCCGATGTACATATATAGCTGTTTTCCTGTTATTATGTTTGCATATTGTCAGGTGAGTTTGATTTAGTATAAAAACTCTAAAAATAAAATTCTTACAATTTTTGAGATGCCAATTTCTGGGTTTGTAGGGTAGAATTCTGTATTTATTTAGCAAAACCAGATCCTCAATTTGTTCGCCAAGCTCTCCCGTTCCTCGTCTCTTTCTCTGGTAAATATTACTCTTATCTTAATCTCACTCATTTCAGTTTACCTCTCTAATGTGAGAAATTTCGTTTTGCCAATGCCATAATGGATAATGTCGTCTTTGTAAAAATAATAATGGATAAAACAATAATATTCCCAGCTAACCTATCCATTTAAAAAATCGTAACAACAATTTGTTTCTGGTTTAGATAAAAATAGGGTAAACACCACTGCTCGATGTAGACTGCCTTGTTATGGAATTTCAAACAAAGGTATGGTTTGTACGAATAGAGACATTTTTACAAGGCGTTTATTCGTAATCTCGTATGTCTTTTATACTAAAGTATATCATACATTTGCTATATCTTGTTTGACCTTTAATGTAATAGCTATATCCTCAAGGAGTTGATTTCTGAGGCCCAATGGGTGTTCTATCATTTTTGATTTTAATAGTTTATTTACCAATAAAACATGTATTCTAAAATTCTGACAAAAATTAACAAACTAATGCCTTCATGTATAATAATAGTCGTTATGTCAGATTACAAAATAAATTGTCGAAATTGATAAATTCGCAGAGCGAAATGGCAATTGAATTTTGGCCAAAGTATATTTGACGAAGCTTCTAAGCTTTAGCAAAAAAAGGGAATCGGAGCCATAGAATAGGATATCCCCAAGAGGTGTGCAAGCAAGTTTATTTTGTTTCACCAATTGTTAGGAAGTATTGAGCTATCGGAAAGCGGGCTGCTATGATGTTTAACGTTGATAAAATATAAAGATACATTAAATCTAATTGAGAAACAGTAGTTTACAGCTCTGGAGGATTTCATATTCTTTGACTTCAAATTATTATTTTTGCTGATACTTCTACACTTTGGCCAAATTTGAAACTCCTTATTTTATTGGTGAATTTGACAATTCGACGTTTTTTACAGTCAATGTAATAGTATTTTCGACAAAATAACAATTATTAACACGAAGCCGCTCTTCATCAGCGTTTTCCTTTTATCAGAATTGTATTTATTTATTTGATTTATTTATTTATTTATTCCAAGACTTAAAAGATTACGTATACACGTTTTCTCAACCTATTTACATCACTAATTAAAAAAAATACATCGCTAAATTAGAAGTGCCTACATTAAAATAAGTCTTGGATTTACCCCTTCACTAGGCATTTAACCTGTGTCGAGGGGATACCAGTTATAGTTTTAAAAATAAAGATAAAGAAGAGAGGGCATATATCGCCAAAAACCTTACCTGATTTAACCTAAACTTATTGTAACCTAGTAAATTAATATAACCTAATAATTGTTAATTACTGAACCTAATAATAACCTAATAATTATTGAAATTAATGAAATTACTATTCATATTTTTTGTGTGAACGAAGTTTTTAGTAAAAATTGAAGAAAAGTCATTGGGCCACAAAGTTGCATTATATTAAAATACAATGATTTCCTGAACGATAATGATGTTGTAGAAGGCGATATATGAACGGTAATTTCATTAGATACAGCTTCAGATCTAATATTGACTATTCCCTTCGATGCCACAACCTTCTTATCGGCTCCACTTAACGGTGTGTCAGTTCGAAACCGGCTATTTTTTATCAATTAAAATTGCAGACTTCAAAGAGTGACACTTGGGCCATAATTCGTCCCCCTCGCGACAGCCGAGCCGCCGCGCAAGCGGGACGGGGAGATTGAGACTTGAGCGTTCTCGCTCGCTCGTTTTGTATTTTTTCCCCGTCCAACCAAACGCGGCGAGAGGAAACAATTTGTCCACTTCATTTAATATTACAAAAGCGGTGAAAAATACACGCCAGCGGGCATCATTTGTATTGTAAGATGCCCTCGCATATGAGGTGCGATTAATGCACCAGCGGGGAGGTGTTGTTCTGAGTAAAGGCGACGTAATATTTATATATCTACATAAGAAGTGGCGATTGAGGGCAAAGTGATATCCTTATTAAGAAGTTGTTGATTGGTACATCTATATATTATGGAATATAAATCAAAAGTAAATACATCAAAAGAAGTGAGTCCATGTTTTTTAATTGTCGACTTAATTAAGCACAGCGTTTCGAATATATGTCTATGTTTGAAAAATAATATTGGCAACGATCGATTTCCCATATATCTTAAAAAAACCACACTAATGCTT
>JAOPUG010000376.1:29469444-29479464 GCA_027564375.1 Micropterix facetella | reverse complement strand
TGCTCGCTCGACTGATATTACTGAATGCTTTGTATTTCACAGTAACGCACCGCCTCATTGCTGTTGTTCCCCTGATAACTCATTTTCTCGCCCGGTCACTCATCAATTAATTGTATTATTTTACTTATTATAATAAAAAACAAACCTTACGACGTATATGGACTAAATTTAACTGGGCTCTGCGCATTAGCCGTAACTATCGATTGACAAAAGATTTTTCTACATCTGATGCAGTTTACTCAAGTTATCCTGCATATTAACATTTTTCGCGCACGATTTCAAGACTTGGCCACTATGGTGGCCGAAGTAATTAAGATGTAATTGTGAGGATATTCATTAATGTAAAAATTCTCGCAGTGTGTCCCTAGACCATAGTCTGTATATTTACAGAACAGCTTTTGTACCAAGCATAAATATAAGATTCTACGTTAGCAGCCATTTCCCATAGCAGTACATCTTAAGATATACTGCTAAATAAATATCTGAAGTAGACCTGTTGTGCCGTTTCCACGTCAATAAGCTGCCTGATTTTCCTAACTGCAAATGCAGCAGAGCTAAGTCTAACAGCTAACTTTGATATATGCAAACCCCATAACAATTTACTGTCTATGGTTATTTCCAAAAAAATAATAATTTCATCTACAAATTCCAGTCTATCTTTTTCTATATCAAATTTGTATCAATCTGTTTAAAATTATTTGGTGATATTTGTAAACCAGTAATTTTGGAAACAAACCACTAATTTTGGTTGATTAGTTACTAATTTTGATGCTACATTAGTTATTTTGGTGCCACTTTTAAGAGTTCGTGTCCAGAATGTTGTTAATATGGAGATGGGTGTTTGGATACATATTGAGCATTTTGGGACATAAATAGCTTTCTAGGATTAATTGTGTAGAGGCAATACCTAGTAGATTGGTGTCAAATAATTACTTCAGTGACAATTTAATTTGCCTACCCTTTAAAAATTCCGAGATGTTTTTATAAATCATAGTAATAATTATTTCATTGATGAAATAAATGCTATTTAGTGTCCAAACTACTAACTCGAAACTAAAAATAACACTATAGCTTTATTCGTCTCGGTGCCGCAGATATCCCGTTGCAAACTTTGTTGTTCATCGGTACTAAAAGAAACAAAAAGCACTGTCCAAGTCCAGGCGCCAAACGGACCGTGGTGTTTCTCAATTCGCCCAGTGAGCGCCACTTTGTCAAATTCGCAGACAACTTTTTATATCTATATATATGATAATCAGTTTCATGAAATTTTGAATAATACTGAATCAGTTCAGTATTTAAATTTACGAGCCGTACTTTCGTGAAGTAACAACGAGTAAATCTGTCTCTAAACAGCATCAATTTCCTGAATGTCTCGGATGCACAACTCTCCGTCCAGATATAGGTCTGCACTCTCTATCGCAGAACTAGGCCCTTATTGTATAATTAACTGTTCCATAGGAATCAAATATCCGAAACGACCACGAGTACAACTTAAATAAATAAAATGATCACACAAATGCCGCCACCCGGAAGGATTCACCTCTCAGCTAAATCTCTGTTTCGCCTCTTTAAAAATCTTGGCCTCTCCAGGAAAATAATTAACTATTTGCTGAAAATACCAAATCTAAAACCGCGATTTTCGCATCTCAAATTCTATGACTTCGAAGAGGAGTGAATGGTTGGTAAGGTGTACGCTCATATGTTGCAAGACAGCTGCCCTAAACCTACCACAGCTGATAGTTGGTCTGGAGTCCACCGCTCACACTCCAGAAGTGTAACAATAGTATTATAGTGTGCTCGGACGTTTGTATTTACTTAATATATAACTTTCGATGCGAAGTGTTTCCGTAAACGAAGTGTTGCGTTGTAGAATCGTAAGTATGAGTGCTCGTGCTTAAGGACGTTGGAATACCATGAAGTATGAATTGACTGGGAAAACGAGCGGCGACCATCACATCTCTCATACTGTAGGGTTCCATAAAACCTATCATTTCACATTTCAATCTTCCGTGAGACGTTTTTGTTGCATCGTCGAGGTTAAAAAGTTTATAAATTAAGTCGATGACAGTGGCAAAGAATGCGGGGTAGGTAATCTTTATTCGTTGACAAATTACAAGGCGGCATTAGCAGTCATCAATCATCTTTTATTAGGTGCCGCGTCGGGGGAGCGACTCACAAATTGACGAGGGGAATTTCCAAAATCGAATGTTAAATTCCCCGCAGAGACGAAATATGAGTTTTCCGCTTAAAAAGAAACAAAAACTCTCATTAGAATAAAAAAAAGTAAGCAAAATGGCCGCGCTTTCGACGAAGCCATAAATTTAGAGCGTTATTTCCGGAAAATTCTGGCTCCCCTTCCTCCCTCTCTTCCCACTCCCGCGGAGCAATCGTTTGTTGCAGCTCTTTGTACTTGTAAATGGCGTAAATTAATTAAGGCGGCGAAATTCGTAATTAAAAAAAAACATGAATTTATGGCGGTCCTTAATGAGGTGGCGTTGATCGCAGGGGGCATTTCGTTTAGGCTGAGTACTTGAGGTAATGCTCTCCAATTTTTCGATGTCCACTGTATGGACAATAACGAAGGGAGAATGAGACTGGACAACGAAATGCTGTTGATGAAAACAGATCTCTCGTTCGTCATTAAATACATAATATATTTCGGTATAAATTTTTCCTCAAGAGCACTATCATTAACCATATTACCGCATGCGGATCTACTGACGCGGTATCTCAATTTTATTGTACGCGCCAATTTCCGATGAAATAATCCATTTGTTCGGTCGTCGTGCCGCACCCGAGTAGCTAGGCCACTGCTGGTAAAGATGTCGCGTTTGCCCGCGACAGCACCAATTTGTTACTCCCCTATATTTTTCCGCAAGTAATCGCTCCGATCGCGCGAGAAATCGAGCGCGAATGCCGCATTTCCCGGCAATTTCGGGACCCATAGAAACGTACGGTTGATTTTTTTTAGAAAGTGATTGAATCAAACTAATTTTTAAAGGGTTAAGTCTTTCTTAGACATTCAGTGATCGTTTTGTAAAAGCTCCTCTAAATTCTCTAGTAAAAGCTACGGACCTCGACTGAGTCGCACGACGCCGAAGATAGGCGCAAGATCTTTGCAAAAATACTGCTTCTGATTTCGGGCACACTTGAAAGATATTGTGGATGTCGGTCAACAAGAGCGACCGTCACCTAGAGTAATAGTTTAGAGGTGTCAATGCTACGTGGGAACCCGTCACCCCGGGGCGTTATAACGAACTTTGTCGTCTTGTCGCCCCGAGATGAACGCAAGTACTTGTGGACATTTATATTTCACGTATCCAGCTTCGCCACACCTATTACAGTCCAACATATTACAGCGAGGCGCTGGGAAAAGCCACCCAGCGCGGAACCTCACTCCCTTATTACCAGATTTAGACGAATTTCTCCATCATCTTGTCTGGTCACGGTTTCGAGGTCGCTAGTACGGCTTCTACCTGATGCTGGCGGGGCCTAATGGAGTAGTGCAGCTCAGGACAGAATAGCCAACCTTGTTATCATGGTCGGCCCGACTCAAGGCTCAGCTCTCATCCGGCAGCCTCCCCGAAGAGGGACTAAATCGGTATACCCGCTGTGCATGGCGGCTGATCTCGGGAAACACCTCAGGCGGCTCTGGATGTCTGAGTACTGGTCGGCATGGCGGTCTTTGCTTAACAACTTTCCAGAAGAAGGGCCCTCCGGATATATACGACGACAGACTCGTCTGACCCGAGCGTATCCTGGTAATGCGGCATATGCACTCAGTGAAAACTTCTAATGGATGGTTGTCTGATGCACTAGTCGGTCTGCCGGCCTTTGCTCAACACGAATAGCTGGGGGAGTTTGGAAGCGTAATGAGACCTAAGAAAGCGGGGGTGGTAAGATACCTTATGCTATATATCCTTAGAAACGATTCGTTGGCCACCCGATCTCGGGTGGAAAGCCAAGTAAAGGGCGCGTCGTATCCGTGACATGTTCCAGTGAGGAATTGCCGCTTACATAAGGTAGAAGAACGCGCAAGCGACTTCGAACCTAATACCAGACGGCAGATGGGAGAAATATATCCACATCTGGGAGTTAGGGCGCGAGAATGCCCTACTGGGCTTGAAAATTTCTAGTGCCTTGCGGCGAGGAGTTGGACTTCCACGGGCAGTGGCGTAGTTGGATTGTGGATAGGTATTGTCCAAATTCGGTGCGTTTCATCTCGGGGCGATATAACAATAAAGTTTATTAAGAGGCCTCGGGGTGACTAGTTCGCTCAAGTATATTCTTAAATACAAAGTTGATATTGGCAGTAATTCACAACAAATTTATCAATAACATACAGGATTGGGTGGCCGACGGATTGTTTCTTAGGATAGACGACATTAGGTTAACGTCTACCCCGCCGTCATAGGAAACGTACGTTTCCAGACTTCCCCAGTTATTCGTCGAATGAGCAGCATGGCCAATAAACTGACGGGCTAAGGTTTTCCCCCAGATCCGTACTTCGGCTTCCCTAGATTAAGCCGTTCTTCGAGGAGGCTCATGGATAGAATATGTGTAAAATAAATGCGGCCATATGGTCCAAGTTGCACGGAACCGTTAGGGCACCAAATGATATGGAACCGTTGGGACACTTCGAAACGCAGCCGAGGTGCGAGGAGATATGGAGTGGGGGAAGGAAACAATATGAAAACACGCCACGTCGCGATGTGTGTGGCGTGACAGAGACATCGCTTAAACAAGCGCCCCTTGTTTAAGCGATGGCCTCGCGCTCGATGGGCCGCTACACGGCCCAACGAGCGCTTAAACAAGCTGGGCCGCGTAGAGACGCGGCCCAGCGAGCGATGGCGCTACGGATGTGAGGAGTTTAGACGGGTGAGACGGAGAAAGCGCGAGAACAAGCTACTCTTCACCACGCGACTCAGCAATTGACAGCGTGGCGTGATTGGTTGGCTGCCTTGAAATGCGCCATCACGCAGTGAACCATAGGAGAAAGGAAGAGAACCGCCACTGCAGGACGCTTAATAAAGCTCTTCAGTTGGGAGTCGACAGTCGATGGCGGCAATCATTAATTAATAAGTTCTATTGCAAGTATATCGTTAAATTCCAAAAAAAAATGATATACTCCTAATTTTAAAGTGCCTTGGTAACGACTTCGTCCTCTCACATGACACGGGTCCAGCGAACTTCACTGCGTCTGGTACGTATTACTTGCAGTACAGGAACCTTAAAAACCGGTGTTATACTTCATCCAGCATCAGAATGTACAGCTTCTTATGTGATTTCTAGACAGAAGAATTGACTTTCAGTTTACTTCTCAATATCGAGCCATATAGCAAACTTATAACTTTCATATCGCTGAACTACTTCAAGTTGCGAGTTACAAACCCGAGCAGCCCAAACGATGAGCTAACAAGAGCTACCACGTGATTATTATGGTACGTGAGCTGGCCGTCGAACATAACTTCGAGATCGGTCATTTTGGTCATCCGACGGATTTGCCTCTCTGAAAGTGAATATTCGTGAACAAAGCGGGCGGCCGTCCTGCCGAACATTTTCACTGAGCATTTCGACACTTAAAGCACACATTCTTGTATATGCAGCATCTATATTACGCTGGACAGCTTCACAAGCTTGCCAGCTGCCGGTCCTGATAAACAGTTTTAAATTGTTAGCTAACAGTAGACACGGTGCCATCCTAATAGTGCTGCTGAAGTGTCGACGAAAAGATTAAAGATTTCCTAACCCAAATTCGATCCTTCCATGATGCCAGACCGAGTGAATTAGAGGATGATACAAAACCATTGTATTCAAGTGTCTGATGATCTCCAAAGTATTCAGTGAAAAACAGTAGGAGTTTTGGAAAGAAGCCGAAAGAGGATATCATTATAAACATGATTTCGAGCATTAAAGAAGCTGCTTGTCTCATAATGAGCGGATTACTCTTAAAGTGTCTTACGATTTTCCAGTGAAACCATTTTATCCGCCATAATATTTTATCTCAGATAGCACCTGATTCTGCTTCCCCGATTAAGGGCTAAGTAATAAAACTCTCGGATATATTTAATTCATGGCTGTAAAGAAATTGGTCGTTAACTGACAGTTATTAAGGACGATTACTTCGCAGCGAGGGGAAAAGGTTTTCGGGATACCTTAATACCGGCATCATCCGCCGGGATTAAATGACCGTCGAGTCACCCCTGTTTACTTATTAAGTAAATAAACCGATATCCCGCACCACATCTACCCAATATTGCCATTTCGGGGGAATGGAAGAAGTTTCCTGAGTTACCGGAAACTTTTCATATGGGGAAAACGGCAAAATTGAAATGGTCTAAATCTTCAATGAGAATCACTTTTCGCGAAAGATAGTGTTTGATGAGTTGCGATCTAAAGGTTAACATTAGGCATAATTAGCGTAGGTAACACTACATCGATGAACTCTACATTTACTTGTCTTTTCGCAAGTTTAAAAAATATAATAATATAATACTACCTACAAATATCATAAATATTTATTACTTTCCTTTATTGTTTTAAACTTATCTCTGATTTATTTTTCCAATAATATTATTACAATTTGTGTCCCTAATTTTGCTTGTTCAGTATTTTAAGTTTACTGTGCGTTCCTTGCCAGTTCAGTGGGTCAACCTCTAGCTTGTATTTTTTACAATTATTATTGTTTTTATATTCACTCTGTAATTTATATTATAGTGTATCGTCGAATAGAGTTTTAATATGGATGGAGTTGTGTTATTATCAGTAGATATTATGATATCGACTCTTGGTCTATTACCATCATTATTAAAAATAATGAACACAGAGGACGAACCTGTGTAATGAATCAGTAAGATATGATGACCTTAACATTAGGTTCAGTGTTCTTTAAATGTTGAATACAAATACTAAGCTCTGGGAGCTCATTACAGAGTTTAGATTCGCTTTTATGAAGAAAAATACAGAAAAGTGGAACTGTGATTTAAATCTCTAAATAAAAAAAACATGTGCGATCGGAGGACCCTGTCAGGAACGAAGTTCCTTATGCTTTTACAAATATAAACACGTTTATATAATTGATATATCGAACAGTGCGGCCGCCATACGCGCCCCGCATACCAAACGCTTTTTCGTTAGTGGAAAATTTCTACTAGTCGACTCCCTACAAGCCGCGTTGAAGAATATATATTTGCAGTTCCCAAAAATATATATTTGCATTTAAAAGTGCAATTAAGAAAACTAAGAGTTATGTTATAATTTTTTTTGTGGGGAATAACCAGAAAATAAAATTATATCATCAACCCTTTGATAGACACCAAGGATTATTCTGAATAGATTGGTTACTAAATCGTTACCCCCCCCCTTTCCCCCCATAAAATTCTGGTTGGCTGTGTTCCCAATAGGTTAGACCAAGTGAAAGTATGCTATTAACAAAATTCTTCAGTGGACACATGATTAAATCATGTATTACCTAACATATCGAGAAGCAGCTGTGAGATTCATTATAGACGACAGAAAAACCATATTCCATTTTCGATAAGTGGTCGCAACGGCGCAGTGGCAATTGTCACACAGCAGATTGTGCTGAAAATCAAAACACCATTCAATTACAGTGCGGAGTCAGACAAAGTGGGATAATGTTGCCTCTAGCGCGCTTACCATTCTTTTTTGTAAATTTCGGAAGCCTAGTGCAGAATTCGGAATTTCCTATATTAAAACATATTTACAAAAAATAAACAGCCTCTGCGGCTCCCGACGTCAAAAAAACACGATATTGACATGTGCGGGAAGACAACAATAAAAACGGTTATTATATCGCTGTTTGACATTTCTTGTTAGCCAACCGCGGCGCGTGAATCATTTTCGTTTCGCAGCCGACCACTCTCATTAGCCACGTAGACAGTCCGATTAATGTCGTTGCTAACTTTATACCAATTGAAAATCTCGGAAACCCGGAAGCTTCAAAAATGGAGGCAGCTGTCATCTTATTTTTCTTTTATTAAAAAAACATGTAATGACAAAGGTTAAAAAAGACTGCTTTATCTCATACCAGATAAATTATTTATTTTTGTAATAATACAACGAAACAACAAAATAAATATTTTGTTGTCTGTATGTCTACCAGTGCACCATTTTCCTTCCATTGAACCCTACTCTTCCACAATATTAGAATATGTTCCATAATGCATTAAATTACAAAACAGAAATAATGGCTTACTTGTGGTTTAAGCAAGATTTCTTGTCAGCCGATAGGTGGCGAAATTAAAAATAATCGCTCTCTATCGGCTTTAATTCTAATCACTTAATTGTGTTTTAAGCAAGCTTTCTTGTCCAGCCGATAGATGGCGAAATTGTTAATACCTCGCGTAACGGTATTTCGTTATTGTCGATTCCTGCTCGTCGACACCCCCCCATAAGCCGCGTCAAAGAACTTCGTTCCAAAAAGTTGGTGTCTGTTCGGTTTCAAATCGTTTGCAGTGTAATTATATTACCAAATTTATAAGTAAAACCAGACCAAATTATATTCGGAAATTATATTATATTCGATTTTAAATTTAATACGTTGCTTCTAGCTAAAAGTCACGATCCTGTTGTAATGTGAAATGGTATGACTAAAGGAAAAGTGGCTTTTAGCGAAGAGTATAACAAATGAGCGAGACAGCTGTAGCGTGACAAAGTAAAGGCGAAGCGCGGGGAGGCAAAGCTCAGTGGCCTTCATTGCAAATTCCTCCACCGTCTGTCCGGCATCCGCGGTGGAACATCGGATGCGACGAGGGGTGCAATTTCACCCAAACCGCCGCCACCTTTGACTCTTCCAACACGCCAAGTGGACATGTACCCTAATAACATTCCGCTGCTCGACCGTCATCTACTGCCTTATATCGGGCATGTCTTGCCTTTTATTCATCGGTTTCCATAAGTATGACATCATTCTATTCTGTGTAGATATCACTAATTTTATATTATTTTAATATATACATCTACAGTTTTTATGAAATTAAATAATCAAAAAGTCTTTTATTAACCTCTATCTTATTATGTAGTAATTGAAGTTAACACTACAGCCGACAGTTTCACCCGGTACGGTGCGCGGACAAAGAGGATAGGTTTTAAAAACATGTAATTCTCAGTTGCCTGATATTCATACTAGTGTAAGGCTACGTCTTTATACACTCTTCCATTTAAAACACAAAAGTAAACATTAATGTGGATCAAAATTGAATAATCAATATTATCAACTAAAGAAATGATATTACATGATCACTCATAATATGATTTCAGTCTCGAGACAAGAATATAAATTCGCCTTTACCCTATACGCCTCCACTCAGCTTTCGTAATCCCATTATGGAAGAAAACTACTGAAATAAGATCTTTTAGAGCATAGCCTCTCAGAGAAATAAGGCTAAACAACTTATTTCAACTCGGCTCAAGTTTCCCAATAACTCAATTTATTACGATGAGAGTTTCTAAAACTGTAAGAAAAACTCATTTTAATTAAAAAAGCTGTTAAAATCTAGCTGAGATGCTAACGAAAACTGAATTAGAAGCGCACTATAGTGAAATAGAAATCTGTCACAAAGGCAAAGCTACATTGTTAATGGAATATTTTAGTTAAAGTACTTTTCTTAATGGTTTTTAAATCTACACAAGTCACAAGTTGTACAGCAAATTCTCCCAGTGAACATGTAAAAGTCGGTGAACTTGTAAAACAGCTATTTTGCAAGCGTCAACAAAACTTTAGCTCCGCGTTTAGCATGCTACGACGAAAGGCAATTTTCCTCGTGCAGCAAGTAAACGCTCCGTTGCATAGAACACGAAGTGAGCCAAGTTAAATAAAAATAGTGTTTGGCCAACTGAAATATATAATACTAGCAAAATAGCTATGCTTTGCTCCAGATCCGGCGATAAATTCTTCAGCTCTTAATAGTGCAAAGAAGTAGGAAATCAAGTTTCTAGCACTTTTTTATATTATTATTGGTTTCCCCAGATTACTAAATTTCAAGACCCAAATTGTAA
>JAOPUG010000376.1:29214119-29230339 GCA_027564375.1 Micropterix facetella | reverse complement strand
ATTGTTAGCTTAAATGAATATTAATTTTAGGATATTTTTTTTTTCAATCTTTACCTTGAATTTTTAACCTTACTTTTAATTTTTATATTTTTAAATGTATTTTTGATCGTAAACTTCTCTTATCATTTAGTTTAATATTGATGTTATCACTTCGTGAAAAATAGTTCTTTGGTGTAATAGTATATATAAGTATATAATATGTTAACTTCTCATTTTTGTAGACTGTTATTTTCCTGAATAAAAGAAATAAAATTGAAGTTCAAATATTTTTTTCTGTATTTCATTAAAAGCCAGCATCCGCCGTTATTTGGATATCTTTATTCCTGGTGTTACCCAGTCCATAAAAGTTTCTGAATATTTCCGAGTTGATTACCTCACAGGAATTGAATTATCCAATTCGGCAGGATACCATCTGAAGATTTCACAATAAAAATAACCGGGATCATCTGTGAAAGCGAACAAATTATTTTCTCCTGATGTTGTCTGGAAAATGTCAAGGTTACTTGCAGCTACTTTTCTACAGCCAAAATTCTGTGCAATTTTCTTGCCTACATTGTGATAAATAATGGTAATCATTTGTCCGCCATCATCCGATAGGCCGCAGCTAACTGGCTGAACGAAAAAAATATCAGAGTTGGTGAAGGTATTACCTATGCATTTACTGCTAATAGCTGTGGTTCTCTTAAAAAAATCTGTAGTTCTGATTAAATTATAACACGGAAACGATCCATTAAACTATCATTATGATTGCATTTTCCTGAAAAATTGACGTTAAAATCAGTACACCCTTCAAAATAATTTTGGAAGAATCCCTAGCCAAATCGTGTAGGTAATTATGAAGTGTGAAAATCTGACTCAGGACTACTATATAGGTAAGCAAAGAACATATGCGGATAGCTCCGAGAACTAGGTATATACGTACAGCTAATTTTGATTACCACTTGAATGGAAAATTTGCAAATATCTTTTTAGATATTTAGCCTTTGAAGAGCTTTAAATAATATACTCGATTTTACAAAAAAACAGCAGATCCACATCTAATATTAGGTTCAGTCCAGTTCAGTTCAGACAAGTTTGTTATATATTGAAATAACCCTTGTCGGGTGTATAATTTATACATGTTTGTAATTATATTGCAATTACAAACATGTCAACCTAAAAATATTTTTTTAATATACCACGTTTTCAAAACGAGCCGTCATATTGGATTTAGCATAACGTCACATGGCTTATTATATTCTACTAGACATACCCTTTCATTTGATACCCATGTCGAGGGGATTGCAATAAAAGTAATCCGTAATTTTGTAGTGGCCGCCATAATGGATTTAGAATGACGTCACATGGCTTATTGTATTATGCTTGTCATATCCTTTTATTTGATACCCATGTCGAGGGGACTGTGCCCAAAAAGTTTGTGGTGGCCGCCATATTAGATCTACCGTAATATTGAACATACTGTATTGTATTGACTCAGAACCAAAGGTGTGTGAGAAATTTCAGCAAGATCAGACATCGAGAAGTTAGTTTAAAATCGATTGCAAAATTTGTATCTAACAGGCAAACAGACAAATAAGAAAGCGAGGTAATAAAACGTGGTAAAAATAAAAATGAATGTGCAATATCCAAATTAAATTAAGACAATAGCAAATTCAATCAGTCAGAGTATTATTTATACTTATATTAAATAGGTTTAGGTAACCAATAAAAATTCAAAAAAGATTTTCAATGTCAACAGTTAAATTAAAACAACATAAATTAGAATGACCAATGAAATTAAAGTAATATATCGATTAAAATTATAGAATTACAATAATAATAATACTTAGTCACATTCAATTTAAAATTAGTAAAATTATAAATAGAAAATTGATAAGTGGAATTACAGTTTATAATAATTTGAAAAAAAAATCGAATTATGGTTGTCTCTTGTAAATCAGCTAGCTAGTATGAATCCAGATACAGTTATAGTATTGATTATGAGACATATTGAGACAGTTATAATATTATAGTTATATTTTCATTTTCATTGAACCATAATTCGATGACAAAAAATATGCTTGTATTGAGTTTTTTAAAATTTTAAGCTGGCAGCTAGAGTTTTGACAGCTATCATAAATCACCGAATTCGCAGCAACCACCTTGATTCGAAGGCACACGGGCATTCTGTGTATAAATTCGTCTAGAGATTCTGCACTGCTGAGACCCAACTGGGACGCGTCACTGGCGTTTGCTGAACCACTTGCTGGAAATTCTGCACTCCATAGAGTTAAACGGAACGCAGCAATAATCAGCACTCTTAATGATCTGCTAGTGGTACAGATGATAAGTGTTTTTTCGTTAATGCAATTGAATTTATATTTTTTAATTAATCTCAAATATATCGAAAGTATGATGATTGATATCCAGCCTTTAGAGTATGCTGCAGATTACCAAATTCACATTTCGTATAGAAAGAGATTAATATGGAGGCACGATGTCTATTTTTAGCCGAGTTATTGAAGTTTAAATTAGTTCAACTGAAACGGTGGCTCATTTGGGTGAGATTTCCTCCCACCACCCGGCGTCGATTTTAATCATGTGTTCACATAAAAATAAACTATTAGTACCTAACAGTAACTAAAGCATCCTTACCGATGTTCCTCGTGGCGGCGGTCGTGCTCACAGGACTATTTGTGGTAGTGGAGGCAGACTCCCCGACGGAATTCTGCGAATCCTCGTCTTCCATCTCGCTCATGGCTACCGGGGCTTTGGTAGAGGTTTTCATAGGTTTGTAATACTGGGGTTTCGCCGGGCTGGGCTTTTGGTAGGCGGAGGGTTTAGTGGTGAGCGATTTAGGCGTGGTTGTGGTGAATTTCTTGGTGGGTTTCGGCTTCCCGGTCGAGGGTTTGTCCCACGTAGATGAAGGCCTGGGTCTGGTGATGAATCCCGGCTCTGTGGTGGCTTGCCAGTGCAGAGTGTTTGCGTTTCCACTGCTGCCCGGTCGGCCAGCCCATTGCACTGAAATATAAAAAAAAACTTAATGGCAGAGTCATTTTGCTCTCTCGGCAGGACCAGATCACCTCGACATCGGTCTCTTGGTATCTCGACACAGCTCGCTTATAAGGTGATAAACCATAAGTTAAAGAACTAAATCTCTTTCTTGTAAGATTTTAGATATTAAATAATGTTAGCGTAATTATTGTATCGAATATGTGTAGTAGGTACTGATGGTGTAACATAGGTATACAATAAAATACAATACAATAGACTACTCCAGTAGATAGGTAGTCCTATTATACTTGAATGCATCACAAAATTAATTGCTATAAATGTGTTTTAATTAAAACATAACTATCATGATAGTTGTCAACGCTGCAATATTATTTTCAATATTAATTGATTTTAGATTCAATGAAGCGCGGCTTAAAGACTTCTTGAGGAGAATGTATAAACTGTGCATTACCATTTTTTGGAGGTGAAAAAAATAGTGGAATTTGCTGCCATTTCCCAAAACAATAGGCCATATACGCAATACGCAAAATATTGTACATTTTACATTATTATTATTTCTGTTTTTATTTATTTCTATATAATTTAATTTAAGATTGTTAACTTCACCAAAACTGCAACTTTTCTTACAATTGTTTTAAGTTTCCATAAGGTTGGCAAGGCGTGTATTTAATTTTTAGGCAGACATTTTTCGTTTTTCCTCCATTTCAATTATTGTTAAGTTGGTAGTTCGGTGTTGCGAACGAGTCCGCCTCTTTATTTATGTGCCAAAACGCTTTGATTTCTTCGGTTATTTAATTTTATCCGGTTATTATTCAACGGAAATAGTCCGCACACCTTTTGCCTCGACGGCATCGACATTTGTTAAACGATTAATAATTTTAATACACGTTGTAAAGAAATGCATATTTTTATTGCCATATTTCCCTCCGCAGATTAGCCACGTCTATAAAAAGTACCCTGACGGCGGGTTCTCTTCAGTTTTTCTATCTCCGGCCTAAATCAGAGGGTTCCAGCTGTCGCTTCTACATTCTATCACGTTATTCTTCTGTTGCAGCTCTATCTAGCTCTATCACAGCATCATCTCATTACCAGTGTTTGGAAACTTAACATCTGTTCAGGCAACTGAATACGCTACCAAAATAATTATCTCGTCTCCTATCAATCCTTCTTTTTGTTTATTTTAATTCTATTTAATATTTTATTCTAAATAGTAAATAATTGCAATTATATTGTTTCAATCAGTAGTTCCGTTCCAGCTCTCGCACCCCAATAAGAGAGAACTATGGTCTGTGTGTGGAGTTCGAAGGATATTTTATTTCAATTTTCAACATTATAAATATCTATATATGACTGCGATATATTTAAGCATACTATACATTTTGTCCTAAATTTACTTATATATTAATATGCGACATAATATGAAATCTATGAAAATTTCAAATAATATTAAGTATATCACCGCTCTCAACTCTGTATTCAACAAAATTTGTATTCCAGGTTATAGCCGTTACATATTTTAATTTTACAGTTGAATTATAAACAAGAATGATAGTTTCATAATATGCATTCATAGTTCACTTAAATGTTTAGCTTTCATTCAGATTTAAGTAATCGATGTAATAATAATGTAATAATTATTATTTGTTTATGTTTATTATTTTAGAAAAGTATCTCTTTACAATCTTCCAGAATAGTCTTCTTGCTTCCCAATAGCTGAGTCACAATGTCTAGAAAGCTTTACTATTCTATCCATGATACCATCTTTCATGAGTCAAATGATTCGTGTACCGGAGATCAGGGTTTTTTTTCATTTTCTTTCATGTATGTTTTATTCAAGTTACGTTGATAAACTGTTGTGTTACTTGTTCTACGTGGAACTCTTTCTATTATGAAAATTCCATCGTTATTATAGCCAAAGATCATCATTGTTCCAACTTTAATTGAGCTCGTCGTAATAGATTGAACTTTCTGCTGCTGGGATTAGAGAGATGAACATAGATGGTAAAGGTTCTCAGATGTTGAGACTCAGTCATTGAGAAGTAAGTGGACTAAATATGTTGAAGGATTTTAAAGAGGAACTGTAAAACAACAAAAAATAGTGTGCATTATTTTTGTAATGTCATTTGAGATATGGAATATAATTACCTGAGGATATGCTGTTGTGGTTGTCATCCTCCTCTTCCAAAATGGTGATGGAAGCGATGGGCCTGGCCGTCCCCCTTTGAGGCGCCACCCCGTTCCCGACAACTATACTCGGACTAGAGGATATCTTGTTGCTTGGACTAGTTTCGCCGGCTGTTGCGGGCTTGTGGCCCGATTCTGGTCTCAGCAGATCGTACTCGTTTACAACTACATTATAATTGGTCGGCCTGCCCGGCTTGCCGCCGCCACCCAGCTGGCTCGAGTACGTCATGGGCTTGTCCACCGCCGCCGTCGACGGCCGCGCGCTCTCATCTATACTAGTAATTGGAGGTTTGTACGAGTTGCTCATACTGCTATCTATTGGTTTGGTCATGAACGACGGCCGCTGCGTGTGCGGCCGCGGAGGCTTGCCGTGATGGGTTTGCGTCTGGGGTGCGCCCGGCTGCGGCTGGCCGGAAGAGCTCGGTCTGTACGGCCTGGATGATGTCGGCGCCGGTCGGTAGATGGTAGCTGAAATCAACAAAACAAATCATTAATAAATCAAGCTAAAAATAACATTACAAAATTAAAATAAAAAACAGTGAAAGGGAATTATGTCATCTCGTATGCGACATTTTCTCTAAAAATCACACCCCAGGCCGAGGGCAGATCAGCAGGTAGACAGTGCAGCATTCATATACATATCTCTAATGTGTATCTATGACGATTTTAATTTTACTCGATTTAGGGAATAAAATACGGCAAATTATATACAATGTTTACTGTTTCCTACGAGTACCGTGGTTAATATGTGGTATATTACTTATAACATTTCAATAAAGACTATAGTGTTTACAGTTAAATCGTCACATAAAAAATGGCCTACCGATACATAGTTTTATTAAATATGTTTGTGTAATTGTGTACAGTCCACCCTGGACAACGACGGTTGCAACATCGCCGAAACGTCTGACGTTACAAACTTCATGCGTTAAATTCGCTTTATCTTATTTATTTTGTGTACACTGTGTACCACCACATGTTACCCATGTATATGCAATATTAAACTAAAAGCAGTGAAAAGTTTCACAAATAATGCTCAAATGAAAAAAAAAGGCAATTGCTACTATAAATATTGGAGTTACTCGTCTCCAAGAAAAAAGGTGACCCATTGTCAATCCAAGATGAAGGTCTAAATTCTACATGTTCTTTTGATTAAACTTTTATTTAATGACTTTCTATACCTAACGAGACATACCTATAGAATATAATAACAGGAAAAGTAACCCCTGGCTTATCAAACATGGCTTAAAACCTATTCCATCAAGTTTCTCTCAGCATCATGATTCCAAAAATATCCATCTATTCTATGCTTGCTCTACCTATTGGTCAGATCCTCCTCCAGGCCAAGTCAACCAGGATAAACACACATCAGCACCCAATTAGCTTAAAACCTATTCCTACAAGTTTCTCACGTCGCCACGACTTCAAAAATATCCATATACGCTATGCTTGCTCTACCTATTGGTCAGACCTTTCTCCAGGCCAAGTAACCTAGGATACACCTGCAACAGCACCCAAATGGCTTAAAACTTATTCTAGAAAGTTTCCAGGATTCCAAAAATACCCATATCCGCTATGCTTGCTCTATCTATTGGTCAAATCCTCCTCCAGGCCAATAAACCAGGTTACACTGCAGCAAGACCTGAGGGACTCGGATTGAAGTCACTGGTGGTGTTTATGGTCACCCAGAGAGGCTGTATACCAAAATTTGGTGAATAACGGTCCACGGCAAGTCTTCGGACATACGGACAAACATACAAACGCACATCATGGATCAGAATATCTGGCCGTCCACTTTAATACTACGGAAGGGCCAAAAATGAGCTAAAATTACTATAATGCATTTCCGATACCAATTATTAAAATAAATATCTCATTTTCAATTGATATCTCATTTTCAAGTGGGTAAAAATCTATGTAAAATTCAGCAAAATCTTAAAACTCAACCAAAATCAACCAAAGTATTATTTGCCGATTATAGGGATATAAACTAGCAAACGTCAAGTGGTTTCAAATTTTATTAGATTGTTCTTCAATATTTTTACTCTGTTAACTAAAGAATTTTTATTTGTTTATCTCTATAACAACATTTATAATACCCACAAAAAAGCCGTTTTGAGCGTTTTTTTACTGCATAGAACATACTTCCATGGATTTCTTACGGCATAGAACAGATTTCCATGGATTTCTTACTGCATATAACATATTTCAGTATAAATGTTTATTATCATAGTTACCTTGGGCTATTCGGTACCTATACATATATAATTCACCCTCACGGCGATTGCCGTTTGCCTGTCACTTTGCCTGGGATTTTTACTTCTTATTCATAGTACGGTAGCAGATGTAGGACATAGACGACCATGGCTGCGATTCTCGTCTCCCTGGCCTAGAAGGCTGTATCTGAGCCGTTCGAATTCGTAGTCAATTGTGATTTTCAACTGCTATGGGCGAACCCGGCCACCCCGGAGCGTTTCAACGATCTTGTCGTTATATCACCCCGAGATGAAACACAGAGACTTGAGGACGAAGACAATCTACGTACCACGTTCTGCCTTCGCCCGTAAGAAACGCACTCCTTACCGATGCACTGGAAATTTTCAAGCCCAGTGTGGCATCTATCGCGCCCTTACTTCCAGGTGTGATCAGATCTCTCCGACCTCCCGTCTGGTCACAGGTTCGAAGTCGCTTTCGCAGTTTTCTATCTTAAGTAAGCGGCAATTCCTCACTGGAATGCATCGCGGATCTGAGGTCCCCTTTACTCGGCTTGCCACCCAATATTGGGTACCCAAAGTATCGTTTCTAAGGATAGATAGCTTAAGGTTTCTAACTACCCCCGCTTTATTAAGTCGCATTACACTTTAAAACTCCCCCGGTTATTCGTTGTTGAACAAGGGCCAGCAGACCGCCCAAAGCCTCAGACAACCATCCATCCGAAGTTTTCACCGAGTGCAGGTGCCGCATTACCGGGATACACAGGGGTCAGACCATGTCACCGCATTACCGGAATCCCTCTTCAGAAAGGTTGCCAAGCAAAGGCCGGCATGCCGACCAGTGCTCAAACAGGATCGCTTAATGTCAGGATCAGCCGCCATGCATAGCGGATTGACAGGCTTCGTCCCTCTTCGGGGAGGCTGCGGAATGAGAGCTGAGCCGTGAGTCGGGCCGACCATGATAGACAGAGTTGGCCATTAGGACCCGAGCTGCACGACTCCATTAGACCCCGAATTCGAAGACACGGCGTGACTAGAAAAATAGTGTGCTAGTTTTACTTTGCATTTTACACCGTTTTAGTAAGGCCGCGACCATGGATCCCTCGGCGCCGTTCCTCGTGTAGTCTATAACCGAGGATTCCGCTCTTTAGTTAACATCCCGCTTCTATACGCTATTGAGAAGCCATTTTCCACTTCCCAAGATAGGTTTTAGTTGAGTTTAAGCCACTGCAGGGCCATAACTCTGCACCAATATTGACCTTATATAACAGTAACATTAAAAGAAGTAGACTATATTGGCCACTTTAATGAGCTGAGATAAGAGGGGCTTAGATAATTATGTAGCTTGGCCCACAAGCTCAACTTGTTCTGTAGCCGGCGCAACTCATGATTCAGCTTCCATCCAGGAACCTTCTAGAAGAAGTAACTTAAATGAATGAAATCATTCAGGTGAATACTGGCAGAGCAATCTGCTAAAGTAGTGTTGTATCTGACGGATTACCGGAGAAGTCTGGAACGTACGTTTCCTAAGAAGTGGGGTAAATGTTAACATGTTGTCATCTACGTTAAAACGGTGCTCGATCGCAGTAACAGCGGACAAAGGGCGCCACGGGCTCTAATTGCTCACAATAGATAGAACCTCACGCAAGGGACCTCGAGCTACGACCAGTCTAGTTGAAGGACTAGTCCTTCTAAAACTGGTTGCAGTGATCAAGGTTGCCTCGCTGGATTACTAGTGCTCGCTGTTTGGCGCCCAGCAGAGCTGGCTTGTGGCATAACTAGAAATCTCAGTGATTATCTCAGGATAAAAGACGACAATGATCGTTTTAATTAAAATACTTAAGCTTCACTGATGAACATCCTTACCTACTCAAAACTGCAAATATTTCGCTGATATTTTATATTTTACATACCTGATATTAAACTTAAACGGGGGCGTCTTGACAATCACCATACACAATGAGGATGTCCCTCGTCGACTATTAAAAAAACACCGATATGTTCTTTGTCTGTACTGCTATTGTTATTGTTGGTGGGTGTCTAAGCTACGGGCGAACCCGCCACCCGAATGTTTCAACGAACTTTATCGTTATATCAATCTGGGATGAACGCAGATAATTAAACGGAGACGATCTACGTACCCAACGTCATCAACAACCCGTGGCAGTCCTACTCCTTACCGCCAGGTACTGGGAATTTTCAAACCCGGTGGAGCCCCTCGCGCCCTCTCTACCAGATTTGATCAGATTTCTCCGACCACTCTGGTCCCAGGTTTGAATTCGCTTGCGCAGCTTCTACCTTTACAGCGTTAATTCTCACCTAATTATCGCGGATCCGAAGCGTCCTTTGCTCGGCATGCTCACCTTAGATTGGGTCGCCAACAGATTGTTTCTAAGGATATACATTAAAGGTAACTATCTACCCCCGTTCTATAGAAAAGCATACGCTAATCAGATCCCCCCGGATTTTCGTTGATTGAGCACCGACCAAACCAACAATCATCCAGGGTTGCCCGAGGTGTTTACCAAATTAGTCCCTCTTCGGGGAGGCTGCTGGATGGGGGTCGCACCGTGAGTCGGGCCAACCAATGAAAACATAAGCTGGACTTCAGGCCCGAGCTGCACGGCCCCATTAGGCCCCAATTGTTGTACCTACAACTTTGGTTATACCGGACATTGTGCAAATTGTGTATTTCCATAGCATTATCGACGAAAATAAATAATGTCCTAAGACGGCGGATTCGCTCGCAGCATCAACAATCTCAATATCAACTGAGATATAAGGATAAAAGATGACAATTAATAAATAATGAACGATAATAAGTCCTTCAATGTGTGCTTCTGTTGGACCATATTTCGTAGTTCTACCCTAAGGAGAAGAAAGTAAGTTCAGTGTAAACACTCACTGGCTTGAGTAGCGATGGTGGTCTCTTCGACGGTGTGGTTTTCGATAGTGCAACAGGAACCGAACATGAAACCGTCGACGCAGACTCCGATGTGCTGACCTCGCTGCCGCAGACACTCCTGGACCCAAAGGCAGGTGCCCGAGCGTCGACCCACACTGCAGGGTTTTCCTGACAGGTGCACACCCACACCACCTGAAAACAGACAGGCAACCTCTTAAAATCAAAGACGGACAAGAAGGCTCTACAAAAAAGTAGATATCGGTAAAACAAGGTACGAAGAGTTTGTCTTGCTTTTGCATATAGCTGCAACTTTATTGTTGTAACATCTCTTTAGTTTGTAATTCCATTTATACATGGAAGCGCAGTTTTAAATGCTGCCACTTGACCTCTTGTTTCATTATTTAGGCCAAAACGATTTCGCTCAGGAGGTCAAGCATTGTCAAGCAAATATAATCCATGTTCGCATAAATTTTGCATAAGCCATCGCACACAATACAACCGAAGATGCGACACCAGACAGTTCCGTCACCCAAATGCAAGTAATTGCAAACAAAAACGAGGACATCGAATATGATTCAGTTCAGCTTACGATAAGAAATGGACATAGAACAGAACTTAAACTTAACACAAATGTATTGTTTAGTTGCATAAAACTGGAGATTGGCAATCAAGGTGGCTATAGCTAGTACACCTAGCACATGGTGTCTATCCGCAGATTATTTTCGCTCTGGTCTTTTGATCATGTATCGCAAGAGATCGACATTTCCGCCAGATCAATTTTCTCGGACTCTATTAACACCTGCGATATTTACTTTGCCGTTAACGTGTTCTATAATTTCATCTACATCAATTTTCTCAGAATCTACATCTCGATGGTCTATGATCTACTTCAGGTTGCAGATTTCGCAGACATATGCCATTTTTTTATTGACGGCAGTTGAAAAATATTAAAATGAGTCAATTTCTTCGTGATCACCATAATATTCCGCTTCGAGTGGAAACAATGAAATGAAAAAGATGACAGATAATATACAATTCACTTTCCCCTCATTGCATCACATTCAAGAAAGACATCTTTACCTTTCCTTAAGCGATTGTTTAACATGGGAATGCAGTAGCCCAATTTTTATTACACTGAAGAAGAAATTTTTGTCGAGCAGATTACAGTTCCTCTTGTTCCTCAGATCATGATTGTTATAATATTGAAATGGTAAAGATGTCGCTGTAATATTATGTTTGTGTTATGACTTAAATGAGGCTTTCAACTGAGTGCAGAATGAGAACTAAAGAATCATCAGTGCTGTCACTGATTTATGCGATGTTCTTACCATGACTAAATATTATAAAAAAAATAGCAGTTTTCTCACTCTGAAACACGTCTTTCGTGTAAATTTCATATCTGGAGAAAACGTATACAAACAGGATAGTTTAAACACTTAGACTTTTTAATATAGTATTTATTGGTGGTATGAATTAGTGAGTATACTACTGTTGGAATTATAGACTTCGCCAGCAGCACTATGTTTTGTGAAACCACGATCTCAGCAATTTGTTAACAGTTGCTATGTTTTTGGGTAAGCTGTAAGCATCCTCGATTAACCCATATGCAATTTTGTGTTGTGGTTTAAATATCTTAGTTTTTTTGTTGTTTCATAATTAATTACATTATTAAATGTCAATGAAGGTGACTAGCCCTTACTCTTGGACAGTTTCTGTTATATTCGGCTACTTCGTTTTTTGCGAACGTCCCTTAGTCAAACGCTAATTGAGTCGCGTTCAGCAATAACCAGTCAATCCATGCGAGATTAGTTTTGATATACATAAAGGACACTAAAGTGTTAAATGTACTGTAAAATGTATCGATGAGAACTATGATGTAATTTTAATTTAATAAGATACGTAGCCATATTATAAGTAAAAGCGCGACATTGAAATGCGTATAATGCTTTTATTTATTGGCAACAAATAAAAAATACGAATATGCAATTAAAATGACTTTTGTCATGTGGCTTAACCGGTCACTCTCTCTACCAACTTTAATGCTCGTATTGCTGGATTAATACTTGACTACGGCTCTAAAACCACAATAAAATACCTGTGTACTTACAAACACAAGGGATTCTCATAGTCTTCCGTGTGTAAACAATAATATTCGTATTGGTTGGATAGCCGTTTATTGAGAAATAATAATGTAATATCGCATTTTGCAAAAACGAGTCAAACATTTCCTTCGACGATTAACTTCGCTATTATCTAGAATCTGGATATAACACTAAACACAACTTAGATGCATTTAAGGTCAGGTATAATATCAATATCATTTGCTTCATTTTAAAAAATACTGTATGAAACAAATTTAACGTAATTTTTTTTAAAGTTATAAATATTTTAATATTCTTATTCTTTCGTTTACTTGCAAAATCAAAGCCCACTTCTGTCAACTATTAAATAGCACAGAACTCCAGATCATTTCAAACGTTTATTACTTCCAATTTTACATTGTATTCGTAGATATAACAATTCAAATATTCGCTTAAGGAAAGGTAAAGATGTCTTTCTTGAATATGATGCAATGAGGAAAAAGTGAATTGTTTATTACCTGTCATCTTTTTCATTTCATTGTTTAGAAGCGGAATATTATAGCGAGTACAAAGAAATTGACTCATTTCAATATTTGTCAACTGTCATAAATGAAAAATGGCGTAATAGTACGTCTGCCAAGCCTGCAACCCAAAGTAGATCTTATAACTTCGAGATGTAGATGCTGAAAAAAAATATGTAGATGAGATTATAGAACAACTAAACGGCAAAAAATGTCGCGGGTGTTAATGATAGCAAAATTTGTAAGCAAAAACATTGTCGCCGATTGTGTTGGTTGATTGATTATTGCAAAATTCATATCGGTTAACTGCTTTTTGCAAAGTTCGAATCATAGGTTTACGGTGATCCGGGTTGACTATTTTGCTAATAGATGTCGCTACAATGAATTTGTATTAATAGGGATATTGCTATCTGGGATCAGCTGCTACGCACTTAACTCAATATTGACCATTTTTTAGTTGACTGGTTATTGCATGGCTCCATTGTACATCGACGAATGGCCCGACGGCGGTTTTTGTATCTTGGTTTACAGTTTCCGCGCCCACTCCAGTGTTAGACCTATTTTCCCCAAGCGCTACATGTGAGGTAATAACGGAGGAAAAATGACACAACCGTCGCACAATGCTTCTTGGCAGTCGAGACAATACTTCCATTACCGTCTTGTAAAATACGAGTATAGTGGGTATAACGTCGCAACAGCGCAACCGGGTGGAACAAGCACCCTCTTAAGTGCTGCAACGCAATTGCTATTGTTGTAGAAAAATGTACTGTGACGTTTACAATGTTCCCTGAAAGCGGTGGGCTGGAGAATCACGAAACGCCGTTTTCGTATCTTCAATAAAATCCGCAGAGTAAAATAAATTTGAAATCAATCGAGTCAATAAATTACAATATACTGAGGAAATAGTATTTTTTCAACTTGATATCTAGAAAGTAATCATTAATTCCATCCATGTACTCAATTTTCCATCCATTTTTTTTATAAACCTTGTTATAAAAAATACAATTTTTGTTTTATAATAGGGTAATTATATAACAAAATTCCGTTCCCGTGGGGTTTCGTTTTGTTCCCTTTGCTGTCTTCTCAATCTTGGTACGCCTTACTGTAGGTCGTAAAAATGACGAGCCCCTTTCATTAAAACTCAAAGTGACGAAAACGATGTGAGAGATTTACGGCATCGGCTCGTAAATGCCACCGCTTCGCTGAAGAAATTCTCACCGGAGAGTAGCATCTATTAGGGCGAATTATGCTTGATCTCCAATCGTTACAAGCTGCCTAGTTTAACTGTACGGGGAGATATGTAAGTACAAGCTATACCTAGGTATGCCAGTGGCTATGAAATGGAGTTTACGCTAGCACCAGACCTTTCCTTATACAGGGCTGGTTCGATACGTCTTGCATTTACCTAAAAAAATGAAAAAGAATTTTGCTCAAAATCGAAATTATCCATGTTGCAGAACATTTAGAATCAGAAAAGGAAAAAAAATCTGTCTGTCCGTCGGCCTGGCTTGGCTGGCTAATATATATTTAAAGAGCACATTGACCAATTTTGAAAATTCTTTCGCCGATCGTTTTATTCGTCAATGCGAAAATCTGATTATATTTTGGGAGTCATTCATAAACCAAGTCTGCTTCCATACAAACGGACGACTGAAAATTCATATTTTTAGCCGTACGGTAACCAACTTCTTATTAGTTCTCCGAATTAAAAGGAAAAATTGATTTCTGATTTTTTTTTTGAAAACGGACATGGGTTCTCCAGTTAGGTACATTATTTGAAACTGAATGACATAAGGGACCATAACTTACAAATTATCCGATTTGAAAAATTATTTCGAAAATTAGTTTTACGACTCCGATACTGAGACAATGGCGCTCGTCAAAGAGTCAAGGCATCTTATGAAAAACTCTATAGGCGATTCCCAACGTAAATCTATTAAGCATCAGCTCAAGTCCAAAATTCGCCATCTCAAAGACCGTTGGTGTATAAAGGAGCGTTAGAGTTGAAACATCTTGCTAATATCAAGCGAACTGTTCTCTTCTTTCAGTCTCTTAGTGCTATTTTTGGTCCCCGACATAAAAAGACTTCCTCAATTCTCTCGCGTGATAAATCTAAATGCTTGTCGACCATAATGAAGTGCTTGGTAGATGGGCAGAACACTTCCATGGGGTGCTAAATCCGCCCGGCCATGTGCCGATCTTACATCAACTCCCTTCCATCTTTACCTTTGTCCTCAGAGCTTGATGATCCTCCATATCTTGAGGAGTTTTCTGCAGCCGTTAATCGTCTCAAAAATGGTAAAACTGTAGGCTCGGACAGTATACCAGCTGTACTTTACAAAAATGGAGGCCCTAGAGTTCAAGTTTGTATGTTTGAGCTCGTGTTGCGAGCCTGGGATAGTGGGAAAATCCCTCAAGCCTGGAAGGACGCCACTATCTGCAAACTCTATAAAGGAAAGGGTGATACCTCTGAATGTGGGTCATATAGAGGTATTACCCTACTCGGTGCGGCTGGTAAGATACTAGCCCATGTTATAAAATCGTCGGTTGGAAAGCTCGCTGAACGGATCTTGCCTGAAAGGCAATATAGATTCCGCCCGAGCAGAGATACGGTCGATGATATACTCATCGACAAACAGTTACAGGAAAAGTCGCTTGAACAACATCGAACATTGAACATGTGCTTTGTTGACTTGGAGAAAGCGTTCGAATGCGTGCCGAGATCTGTTCTGTGGATTGTTCTCACGAAAGCTGGATGTCCTGAGAAGCTCGCTAATCTAGTGCGCCAATTTCATGATGGTATGATGGCAAGACCAATTCTCGGTAACCAGCAGAATCAAATAGGGCTGTGTAATGGCTGCGACCCTCTTCGCCGTTTATTTCACCTACGTACTGACATAATCCTATGGAGAGACTTTGAGAGACTCTTGTGGCGACGGCACTGGACTGATCCACCTTAGCGCCAGGACAGATAAGAGGTACAGAAATCTAAATCTAATCAGTTCTTCGCATTGATGAATAAAACGAATTGGTGAAAGAATCATGGTCTAAAACGTGGAGAAATTTCATTTTGAGTGAAATTTATTTTTGTTTTTTTTTAGGAAGATGCTTTGACCTAGCCTGGCGCGGGTGTCGACTGGCGCTAGAGTAAAATGAATAATAAACACGTTTACTTGACTATATTTAAACCAAATTAATATGATTATACTAAATAATTAGAATTAAATTACAGACTATTACCTACTAATAATAGAGCTATATGTAATATTAAAGAACCATTATACCATATTTTATCTATTGGCTAATTTCTTTGTAAATTTAT
>JAOPUG010000376.1:29142179-29154374 GCA_027564375.1 Micropterix facetella | reverse complement strand
ATATATTCGAAATTTATGGGAAAGTATAAAAAGAAGTCAATGTGGAAAGCCTTTAAGTCCTTCTTGCCATCAAGGACATTTCCACAACTATTATATTGAAACTTCAGTTATTTGGATTCATTACTTGATAATATTTTTGTCCACAATTGGACATTGGCATGCCGGAAGTTGTTGATTAATTCTACAAAAGCAACCGTAACTCCATGACAATGTCAATGCTAGCCTCTCCCATGACCAGACAGATAAACAAATTTTTGAAGGCGTAAGCCATCCTCCACACAGTCCCGACTCGGCACATTGTGACTTATTTTTGTTCTCAAAATTTAAGAACCAATACGCGGTCGAAGAATATGACAAACATGCTTCCGAGGTCACCAAGCTAAATTGAATTTTGACCGTTCATTGTTTTTTTTTCTTATCCATTCTGGAAGATTTCAGTGTGGCCTTCGTATAAGTCACAAATATGTGGCTAAGTGATATGTCATCCTGAATACACCAAGCAATCAATAGAATAGAATAGAATAACTTTATTGTGCTAAAAATAATGTCACATATGGAACATTACACACGTTTTTTATTTTAAAAAAAAGCACAAATGACGGACTTATCACTATAGCTATATCTTACAGTCAACCATTTGATAACTTAAGTTTTATTGTCATCGTACAGCACACATAGAAGTAGTAAAGATAAATTATACATAACTAATACAAATATATGCTAATAAGGTAATGTTAACGTTACAATATACCTAACCTATTTTTTATAATATTAGATAACCTAATTTTTATTGTCATCGTTCAACGCACATAGATGTAACAAAGTTACGAGTAAATTTAAAATAAACTAAAAGAAATTTACTTATTTATTTATTTATTTATTTAAGAATTAATTTCTATAATACATTGATTAATGCTACACAATGATAGGAACCGAATGGCAAAACCTTAACTTCATGCTTATTTCATTCTGTCACCAACTGGGACAAACCCGTTCTAGGGTGGACAGGGCTCTAATAGAACAATTAATTATTCAAAATTACCTTAAGATATGGTTCCCATTGAAAAACAAAAATAAAAAAAGAAGAAAAAGAAGGAAAAGAAGAAATAAATCGTTATAAAATTCAATTATATAAATCGTTATAAAATATAAAAACGTCTTTAATGTGAAATATATGGTAAGTAATTCAAATTTGAATATAATAATAATAGTCAAAATTATATATAGTACAAAAGCTATGTATAGTAACAAATGTTTAGAATGTTGGTATAGTAAATTTAATTTCAATATGTATATTCTACATGTATATTCAATAATATAATATAATTTGTGCCTCTATCTTTGTATATTTAATTAAGTAATAATTTCTAACATTTGATGTATGGTTAGCCTGTCATGATTCAATAACCATTATTTTATTTTATTTTTAAAAATGCTAAAAGTCAAATTCATGCTTATATCCACATTGATCATGTTGTAAAATCTCGGCATAATAAAAGAGTGATGTCTTTGTCCATATGATGTTTTCATCCTGGGTATTAGTAGATATTTTCCTCTCTTTGGTCTTCGGTTCTGTAAAATTCTGACCTTGGAAGTGTTGTCCAAATAGAGCTTTAGGAGTGATGTTTTTAAAATGTTTATTTATAATTAGCGGACTCCCCGTGATTTCACCCGCATCAATTTGCCTTCCCGTGGGAAACCTAAATTTTCATGGGAAAAAATCTATGGCGAAACGAGGTATCAAATCCTAAAATAATGTTTCTAATCGGACTGGTCGTTGAGAAAGGTATAAGGGACAAACAACGTGTCCATTGAAAATTCTCATGGGAAATCTAAATTTCCTTGAGAAACTTTCCTCAATAAACGGGCTATCTAATGCAAAAAAAATCAAATTGAACAGTACCTTAATTCCCGTAAGAAACCGTACTCAATAAAGGGATTATCTAATATAAAATGCATTATTTTAATCGCCATGGTAGTTTAGTAATATTAAGCCAAATCCACATCTGATTACAGTCACAGTTAGGTAATAATCTCAAAATTAAAATAACACGAAGTTAACCAGTTGTCATCGCTAGCTCCATAGAAAAAATCAAATCCCCTCTTTATTTTAACATATTTTTTTGTATTGTAAATGGCCCTGAGGCGTTAAGTCAAGACAGAGAGAGAGAAAGTGAAAATGAAAGTGATAAAAAATATAAAGAGCGAGTACTCGCAACAGTTATTGTTGGCAATAAGAATAAAAAATTATTTGGCACTAAGCCAAATGGTGTGCATTAAATTAAATGAGTCGGCTTTCGCAGTGTGTGGTTTGAGTGGCGTTTTGTGTGCTATCACTCATAGATAAGTATACGTTTCAGAACATAAGCGAGGTCCATTTTCTGATGAGCATTAATGCAAGTATACATTACTAATGTGCAGTGCCGCTATACATGAGACATTACGACGTAGGTAGGATTTAAATTTAGAAAGGTCCAATTATTTGGCTCTGGTACGTCAGGAATCGAGATGAACAGTGCGTTTCGGCACAAGAACAGGCCATGTCTACAAAATAAACAAAAAAAGAATTGCTCACAGCCACAGAACAGCAAAATACCCAATACCCGTCGGAACGAACCAATGCAAATAGGGCATTTTACAATGTCGAGTAATAGGAAAAACAACGTTAAGTAAACAATCCCTAAAATACAGAAATTTTAATTTCTAATACAGGCAGAGCCCACCCTTGGTTAATTCTTTAAAAAATTAGGTAATTCAAAGTGTTTACTATAAACAACCATAAAACACATAATTTAGACGATAATGTAGCTTTATATTCAGATAGGTACTTTGTTTAAAATATAATTTTATTTATTAATTACAATAACGGTTTTTTACTGCTTATAACATTTACAAAATATTTGTTGATTTGGGAGAGATTGCGCACATTCTACGACGACACAGTTTATCCGCATACTTAACTAAGCTTAAGACTCGTATCTAGGGATGCTGATTTTGGGTCGTGGTATCGACGACCTGACTTCAGATATTATGTGCTTACTTTATTACTACATGATACATAAGAAAAAGATTTGGCGATATTAGTTAGTAATACATAGTAAAATATATAATTTAGTTAGTATAAATAAAATGCTATTTTCATGTAATTGTATCTAACCTAGCTCTATATACACATATAAAAACACTATAATAATAATCATTATCTAAATACTTACATACATAAATACTTAAATACGAGTACATTTGACATCTTAATTTAGTAATGAGAGCAATTGAGACACAGCATACAACGGTCCCATTTCAAGCAGGTGCTTTTTTATATGAATTTTGAATATTTTTAAGTTGCTTACGTTCTTGTAACAGCTATTTAGATTATTATATATTCGCGGCGCAAGAAAGGCAAAATACATTTGGACAAAGGAAGTTTTTACATTTGGAATACAGTCATTTGAACCAGTAGCTTGCATTGTGTTTTTATTTTGTTGATTTCTTGCAGGTTGATCTCTGATTTTTTTGTGGAACTGAATTAATAATTGCTTTATATATAATTGCCGTACATCAAGTACTCCATACTCTGTATAAAGCTTTGCTGAGAGTATCTAGGGGATTTTTTGTTGATGACCTTCAGTATCAGCTTCTGCGCTTTGATCAGAGGATAGAGTATTTGCGCAGTACTGTGAATGAAATAATTAGATATATGTCATTAGGAATAATAGAGTATTTTTGAAACAACATTAATAACGACTGTTACCGCCACTAATAAAAAAATAGAGGAGGCGGGACAAGCAGAAGCAGTTATTCTTAAAGCACAGCGCCACGCGCAAAGCGTTCTAGAGATTTGAAACCCGGCCGTTTGACTATATTGTGAGCGTTTATCATGTTTTGAAAATTATAGAAAAACATCAAAAATTATGAAACAGATTTAAATACTCATAAATATTGTGACTCCGAGCTAGTGGATTAATATAAAGCTTTTTAAGTAGTTAGATGTAAATATTTTGAGGGCATCCTTTACTAATATTGCATACAATGGCTGTCAGATGTTTGTGACGTTTATAATGAGTCTTCGGATTTTTTAACATTAAACATGTTTTTTTGAAGAATATGTAGGCTTATTGGTAGTCAAAAATTCAAAATATTCACAAACAACTTAGATGTTTGTATTTCGTTTTTCCAAGAAGAATTTTGGTTCTAATTAGAATTTTAAATATCTGTTTTTTTAGGTAATTTAAGCTTTCGTCTTCCAATAAGTTAAATATACTTCCAACACACATATGTATTTAAAAATATTGGGAAAATAATATAACAACGTTGAAAACACTTTTTTACGTTTGTATAGAGACTTCTTAGGAGGAAAAGTGTAAGTTTCAAACGCTGCTCTAGGTATACTAAACCAAGAACTCGCTTGAATACAACAATTGTTGTTTTTGCCTGTGTTTCACTGAAAGTAGCAAATCTATGGTTGAAAAAGTAGTTAATGACTCTACGTTATCATCATCGTTACCGTTCCTTTCTGACAGAGAATTGTAAAGGCATGGGGGCGATGTTGTCTACCGAACGACCTAAACATGCTAAACATTTGGCTGAGCGGATGTTTTGACAAGTGGTAATTAAAACCAGATGACTTAACATTTTGGTTATTCAAATCGAATGGTCTAACAGACTCTTCTCCGCCCTGTTATCAAAACGAGTTAACATTAAATGACATCAAAACATCCTCGAAATAAAAATAAATCTCACATGGAATATAGCATGTGATATTAGGTAGAGTTCAGGGTGTTAATGAAACGGGCGAACTCGACATCTCAGGATGTTATAACGATATAGATTATAGATCGTTTTTTCACCCGTGAGATGATTACGCAAAGACTTTGACGAAGACAATCTACTGATCGAACGACGCCAACAATCCCGTGAGAGTCCAATTATCCGCGAGGAAATAATAGTCTATTCAATTAGAATGTTGTGTATTAATAAAATTTCAATAATCTTTAAATCATTTAGACCATACAATTTTGGAAAAAAGGCCATATTGCTAGAGGTTTTTAATTGGAAAAATTGAAAGATCGTAACATTTTAAGTGCTTTCATTAGTGCAGGTCATAACAATGTATGTGCCAGTTTACTTATATTGCCTATTTGTACGTTAGTAAGTCTTAGTTGAGGTTGTTTCTTGTGAATATGTATTCAATTAATTAGATTTTCACATAAAAATCTATCATTTCCTTTTACATGCGTTAACTCTGCAGAAATATGTATATTTTTTCCTAGATCTGTGATATTGGTATTTTTTTCGTGCTTATTTCCATACTTCTGAAGTATACATGAGTGAATTCAGGCTTAAGCGCTGAGGTTTGAAACCATGGGGTTGCTTCTGAATACCTTTTTTTCAAACAGACTATACCGAAAATATTTAGTGATACTCTGTGGCTGAAGATATAATAGTAGTTGCGTTAGTATTGATCATCCAGCTGTAAAATGTAATTGTAATGAACACTATGTTAGTGAATTTTCTGCTAGCATTTGCGATTATTTCAATATATTTGGGAACCTGATAAGTATTTTACTGTTTATGTTTTTCGATTATGAAAGAAATGTATGTCCTTTCGCTGTAAATTTATAGGTTTTCTGTAAAATAATACTACATATTTTCACCTGGAAGAATTCAAAACATCAAAATGTTTTAAGTTATTTTATATACCTTTTAAATTTATTTTATTTAGGTTCACTTAGGTTTATTTAGGTTCACTTAAAACGAGACTTGCACTCTTACTAAATTACCGTTAGGGGGCGAAGCACATCAATAATATTTTGAGCACAGGCGAAGACCGGCACAATGAAATACAAAGTAAAAAGCGAATACTAATGTATTTTGAAACTTGGCATGGGGAGAATCCAAGAGTTTGTCAAACTAGGCCCATATAATTACATTCTGATTTTATTATTTTTGTCTAAACAGATGGATTGATCCCAGTCGACATGTATCTTATTTTACGCGATTCATCATTACCAACAACTTTTCTTTTTGCTATTTCAACCGTTTATTCCATTTTAAGCTCTAAAAATGCAAGAAAACTGATTTTTGGGGATAATTTGGATGGTAGGTACTCTAACCGCGGGTCGTACAGACCCCAAAATCAACTGGACTCTGCGCATTGGCCATACCTATCGATTGGCCAAAAAAATTTTTAAAACGGATGTAGGTTACTCGGGTTATCGTGCATAGTAACATCCACACATCCAGACAGAGAGTACTTTTTTTTTTGGTTTAGATGGACTTTAGAACATGAGGAACATCGTAGGATCTTTAAATAAAAAACATTGCTTCTGCTAACTTCACGTCTCCCAAGGGAGGCGTACCCCACCGGATGAGAAGTCCTGGACTAGATGGACAAAGATCGTGAAACCATAGAGGATACAACGCAGCAGTGCTGGTTAAACACCGGATATAAAAATTAAGAATGAGGCAACAAATGAAGAACGACATTAATTACGTAGGCATTAATGCAATAAGAGATATTAGTTATTACTCATGATGATTTTCAATAAGCAATTATTGAATAAACAATTTCAACACTGAAAACGATCAATGACTTGTTACAATGTCCTTTAATATGAAGAATGCTGATGAAAGAAAAATGTTGTGGAAAATCGTTTCATAAGAAATCTAAAGATATGCAATTGCTCACTGAAGTCACTGAAAGGCATTTTAGATCGAAATACAAAAGAAATCCCTAATTTTGACGATTTCGAAGTAATAGTCATGCTAAACGAGAGCATAGCCGACACTTCACTGCAGACATCCAAATATATTTCTCACAACGTACCCAAGCAGTGTGACTCGAAAAATAGAAAAAAAGAAATCTAATAAATCAGCTAGAAATGTCAACGACCGAACTATATACCTAGCAGCTGAATGCGCATTCAGCTAATAATAATAAAATGAAATTCAAGACTATCACGGTCGTTAGACATTATAAATAAAGCAAAATCGGATTTTACCGTGTGGACTTTGATGCACCTGACGTGTCGATGACGTTACAACCGCCTAGTCTACCATGGACAACGGCGGTTGCATAATAATAATAAATAATAAATTCAGAAACGCAATCCTTTCTGACGTATATACAGGAACGCAACATTTATTATAAAATAATGACAGCGTCCAGTTGAGCAAAAGCGGAATATTTGAAAATACTGCTGTCCTTAAGTGTTTCGGGAAAACCCTGAGACAGCGAAGAAATCTCACAAAGATCTGTACAGGTCCCATGGCCAACCAGACTAGTACCACTACAAGTGAACCCAGACCAGAGTTTTATATAGACACAAAAGGAAAAAAATCCAGGGATTTCATTACTTCAGAAATATTGATCGAAAAATTAGTCTCATTTCAACAAATATTTTTTCTCGAGAGGATGAAATACGCCATATACAATAAAGGCGATAAATCATGCCTCAAGAACTATATACTCATTTCATGATTATCTGATATGTTATTATACAAACATGATTATCTGATATGTTATTCTAGTAAAAGTAATCACCTATCAGCCTTTTGGGCATGGAGGATTTTTAGACAAAATTGCTTTACCATCGGTAAACAACATCGGCTTATGGAAATCTGCAGCTATTATAAAATGTTGTCCCAGGCGTTTTTCGATTACTAGAAGACATCTACTTCCATCAAAACATTACCAGTTTTAGACTCGACGAGACATTCATAATATTATTGTTGCCATTTAAAAGTGTCTATTGATTAGTGATACTCATACTGATGCTACAATACTTCATAAAGTTAAATGCAATAAAAATTGAAATGGGCGTGTCGAAAACGTAGCGTATAATGAATTTAAGATTAACTGTTCCAATGAAAGCGATAGATTAGCGTATTATTATATTCTTAAATCGTAGTCAATGTTTCATCAGTTTTATTGTAGGTACGTCAAAGACCTTTGTATTCAATAAAAGAGTTATGTTAACATTAGGTTTAACTTTATAATGTAGATATATACCTGTTAGTTCTATCACCAATACCAAAGAAAATTATTGATAAGTTCGATGATCGTAGAGAGATCCAACTTTTAAATACAACTTTGGATTACAAGCGAAAAGCACTCGCGGTTGAGACAGAAGCAGAAGCGCAGAAGTGGTTATGATAAAATTAATACTCCTACATGTTTCACTGGCGAAAGACAAGATATCAATATTTCACCTTAATTATGCAAATAAGTTAAAAATCCTAGATTGGAGACCGACATCAGATAAGGTCCGATCACCCGTACCTAGCATTGAGATACCATGAACTGACTATTATGATGATGATGACTGCTGTGATATTTACATCTTTATCATCTACGAGAATTTCGCCGGATCTGTTGAAAAAATCCCAACTGTAACATCAGCATATTGCAGTAGTGACTCATCCGGCGCAATTTGGTCGCCGGTCGCTACCAAGGCGCGTCTACTCTACCGTTATCGACTTCCGAAAAACTTTCGGTCGCGCCGCGCGACAAAAGCAAAAATAAATCGCGAATGAGGGTTATTGTGGCGGCTTTTTCACAAAATGACGCTTAATTATCACGCTGTCACTTTTAACATCACGCGCCCGCCGCGCGCCGTTCGACGGCTCTTCCGTACACAACCGTGAGATCCGGTTTTTACCGCAAACAATCGCGGTTTTGTACCGACACCTCGTAATACCCCCCTTTAATAGCGGCACGCCTACGCTGACGAGTCAATCGCTGGACAAAAACAACAAAAAACAGGTGTCTAGCTAAAAGTTTCCAAATAGCAAAAGAAGTTCTAACGATTTGTCGACATGGGTAACTGATGAAGGACGTATATCAAAAATATCAGGGTGGTTGAAAGATCTGAAGTCCTATGGAAAAATTGAAGTCGACGTAAGAAGACATTGAAGAGTTTTCGCCATACGATCATTCAAAGGGATGCTAAATGGGAAAGTGCTAACAGAGTTGCAACTGTTCGGATTTGGAAAAGCAGAACACTCAGAAGAATAGCAAGAGACATCTACAATACCGACAACGACATATACAACTATCTGGTTAGTTTCTAAAAAGGCCAGTCCGCAGAACAAATGTTAACGCTGCCTTAAGTAAAAGAGAAAAAGTGGAAATTCAATTAAGAAGACTCACTGACTGGTTGAAATGGTTGGAATGCTAAAAGATGTGATTGAAAGCAAACTAGGCGAAGACCGAGTAGTAACAAATAAAAAAACTGATAGATTGTCAAAATAGTCTGCAATCTGCAAGATTAGTAAGTGTATACGATGGTTGGATCAAGTGATGAGAGTGCAAGATGATAGTATCCATAAGAGGGACATAAGAAAAACTCAACATGTGAACTCACAGTAGATAGATAGACACAGATATCGATGGCTGATTAAAGTGTAAAAAGACCTGGCCATCTGTGAAGAGGATGATTAGCAACAGAAAGATGGAGATCATCGGGCGTGGTGGATTATTATCTGATAGGCGAAAACCCGGCTCGGGCTGTGGTACCTAACGCGTGAGTGAGATCTCCAAAAGAAATCTGACATTGTGCAAATCAAAAGAAATTCAAATTGAAGTATTCGTCTATATATAAAAATAATGTAGAACTGAAGAATATATGATATATGACCAAAAGTGAATATGTGCCTATTAAAGAATATCAGGAACAATATACATACAAACGAAGTTGGAAGTTCTGAAGTCATCTATAGAGCGAGAACATGAAATTAAAGTCAACAAGTACACTGAAGAATGAGAAGAAAAGTTTAATAGTCCATATATACAAACAGAGAAATGAAATATTGATAGAACAAAAGTAGAAGAATATCATCAAAAGAACAAAAAATATGATAAAATTAGGATTATAATATTGCAATCTAAAGATGTAATAAAAAAAATGTATTAAAAAAGACATCCTAATAGAAATTTAGAATAACAATCATAATAAAGAGGAAGATCAGATTCGACACAGAGACAAATACAACGATAAAGCACTAAAAAGTAAACTAGAAATAATAGTGAAATACAATCAAAAATTTAAAAAAACTAGAACAAAAAAGCTGCTAATAAAGGTAAACAGGTGTACGGACGTAACGTCAATTTTCACTCTCACCGTAACATAAAAACTGTACATGTTCATTTTTTTGGTCAAATGATCTCGAAAACATGGCGAATTAGAATCTAGATATAATGAGGGAGCTATTAGCCGTTAGCGTATAGCGCGCTGTGAGAGCAATTTACGCAAAAAATGTGAGGAGATACTTTCATTTTTGCTCCAACGAAATTCCGACCCTAGTCGGATATTTACCAGAACATAACTGACAAACTACTGGTGTTTAATCTCTATTCGTGGTCGAAAATTGTTCAAAAGAGCAAATCGGCTAATGTATAATATGTATCGCATTCGGTGAATAGTCGGTCACTTAGACACGGTGGTTGCGGCGGCTGCGATAACATCTCCCGCTTTGATTGTTTCTCACTATACTTTCACTGTTTGCATTCATAGGAATAGCAATCAAAGCGAATGAACCAATTTGGACGTCAGATAACATTCATCACGCCAATCTCTGTAATTTGTAAATACAAACAGGTGTTGGATCAAATTGAAGCGTATTTTAATCATTTTTCGATGATTCATTTCATTATTGTCAGTAAACAGTTCCTCTACTCTGCTAAGTTTGTTGTTCTTATTACTAGATCACGCTATTTCTTTACTGTTGATGCACAATGAGGTCTTGAAATTGCAACCAGTGGTTCGTCACGCTATGTATGTAATATTCTTTCGAAGATAATCGATTTTTCACGCTGAACGCTGAATCACCCGATTCGCTTCGTTCGTTGTTGTATATAATATGTATTAGCACCTTACTAAGACTTTTTGTCTTACTAAAATGATAGATATGGTTTATTCAAAAATCTCTGAGTAAATGATACTATTTTCCCAAAACGTGCGATGAAGTTCAAATTAATGCTGCGGAAGTAGGATTCGTAAGATATTTACTTGCAGGCAATATAATGATAATATCATTGCCAAGTGCTCGGCGGAAACAGAGATAGCAATCATATCTGTCGGTAACTGTGGTCAACCGTAGATCAAACACTCAGTCACCCGCTGACCTGCTGACCGTCTCTCACTACGTTTGTTCTCGGTAGAAGCTTCACATTACAAAACTGCACTCGCTTTGAAATCACCTTTTTAGTAACTATCATGAGAGTTTGGGTGGCTTTAGAAATCTCCTTCTTGAAAAGGCTATCCCGATTTACTGCAGTGGTCACAGTTACATACAAGTAAATTTGCCGAAATCTATTTTTCGTAGGTTTTTTTAGTAAAGAAAAAGTAACTATACTTCATTAATTTTCAAATCTACGAACAGCCTAAATGCGGGTAATTGAATTAGACAAATACAAGATTGTTTTAATTAGGCATTAGATTTCATATGCTGGCACATTGCGTAGACCCCCTGAAAGGCAGGTGCCATGCCGCAATCCCCCTGCGCAGACAAGAAGAGACTCCTCGTCGTGGCGTGGAAGTACTCGACCCGCTCAATCCAGTCCGGCTGCTCAGCGAAGGTCGTGGGTGAATGGACTGGCGATTAATAGCGCACGTGCGGAACTTACGGCAGTTGCATATTTTTATCCTAAATAAAAGTAAAAGTAAAATAAAAGATTTTGAATAATCCATTTTTTCGGAAGAATTGCACAAATTGGCATTTCACGTTATTGCGAGATGAGAGTGATTCGAACCCAAGCATTCTTACTCAAATTACAGAACATAGGTACATACATATATGCCTCGAGTTGGAAAACGAATATTTCTTCCGGATGTACCTACAATTTACTCGAAATATCATATGATAGTCGTGATCTTACAAATAGTTTATGATTCTGCTGGATCGATAGATTAGATTTCTATTTTAATTTAAAGCAATTCACAAATAATATTACAATAAAACATCAAATGAAATTTGTATTATGTAATTAAATTAATTCATCCAGAGCAAGAAATTAAACTCAATTATTATATAATGTTTACTGTCCAATGTCCCCCAACTAAGCAAAGCTTGTCCTTGGGCGGATGTTCTATAAACACAAAGCTACATTATCGTGTGAAAAAATTAAAAACGTTAAGAACAATTTTATTTCATTTTAGTTAAAAATGAACAATAAGTTGAAAATTAATAAAAATC
>JAOPUG010000376.1:28980899-28992524 GCA_027564375.1 Micropterix facetella | reverse complement strand
GGCAGCAAAGACACAAACCACAGCGGAAAAAATCAAATTTAAATTTAATTTTAGAAATAACACTATCTAGCAGCGAATTGGAGAATTGCAGTGCCGTCATTCAATCACCGCGAAATATTAAATCCCTATCATAAGTCGTTAGATATTGTTTTTAACCTACCTTGTAACACTTCTATGATGAGTGTTAAAAAGCATTTGAAACGGATCTATCATGCTGCTGACTTTGATGTTATAAGCAAGGTGTTACTCAATGTTCACTGGGTTACTTGCTATCTTGTCAAATTTGGACACTAAAGAATCAGTTACATATCTTTACAAATTTTTAAATTATTTAATAAATAGGTAAATACCGAAAAAAACTAGTTAAATCGCAAACACGCTATCCACCTCGGTACTACCGAATTTGATCAAATTAATTCTTCAAAAAATGGAAAAAATATGGCAATGATTGCGGTTACCAAATATTTTTACTATTACGTTCACGGGAAAAGCGATTTGAGCGGGAATGTAAAAACTACATCAATTTTTAGGATGAAAAAAATACCAAAGCTTCTCAATATTTCTGGACATTCATAAAATCTAAATTTGGTGCCAATAATATCTCCACTCGTATGTGTTGAATGGTGTGTCTTCAAGTAATGGTGAAACTATTACCAATATGTTTAATGATCATTTTAACTCTGTTTGAATCCCTGAAAGTGAGTGACGTTGCCTGTGCCGATACACTCTGTGCCACTGCAGTCTACATCGATATTCCGTGATATGGTCAAATTTTCTGAGGCCATTAATGAAGCGGATACAGACGTTCTGTAACCTTTCCACCTTGGTGTCCATGGCAGCTCTTCAGTCATATCGAGAAAGGCGGTATCGCCATAGTGAAGGAGTGGAAGAATGGAATCTGCTGAAGATATTTCCTCTCATCTCCCTAATATGTGTCTCGAACAGATTCTGGCCAAAGTGAACGCCGAGGTTCTTCACCTGCATGATATAAGGAATATCCTCCGATTCTATGCATACCTATATTTGACACAGATTTCATGTCGATCCTCGAAGTGTAGAAACTGCTACCGATAATGATCGCTTGTATTCTAGAGGGATTTAGGAGCAAACCATGGACTTTAGACCATCCCAATATGGTATACAGGTCAGTGTTAATTGCGACAATCGCTGTTTCCATGTCCTTTGACTGAATGCGTGAATATATCTGGACGTCGTCGGCATAAAGATGATACTTTGCATGGAGAGAATTAGACAAGTAATTGATAAAAAGAAAGAAGAGCAGTGGTGATATGACGCTACCTTGTGGTACACCGGCGACTTGTGGTTGAATTTTGGAAATGTGGCCCTTCACACACTGATGCCGACCTTTAAGAAACAACGTGAACCAGTTGACAACCGGGAGGGAAAAATAGATTGATTCTAATCTGGCAAGAAATATGTCGTAATCTACAGAATTAAAGGCACAACTAAAATATAAAAGAACGAGTAGAGTTAGTTGTTTTTTGCTTGGCGAACATCATTGGTAACTTGGACTAGAGAAATAGTCGTGATGTGTCGGCTTATTTTGATATTTAACTATAACTCCCTTAGTTTATATCCTGAACACATAATATAGTATCCTGATCACATGATATAGTTTATATCCTGAACACATGATAGGTGAAGTAAAGTCCTTATAATGGTTAACCAAGGCTAGAAGAGTTTGAACTGGAAGTAGTAATGTAACAAGACTGTCATCTAAGATCTTAAGGCACGTATTTCAAGAAAAGTCATCAGTTCAATATAAAGATCCTAATTTAATCTGAGTGTTATTGAGTATATTTTAATCAAATTTGGTTGTAACATAACATTGTACGGAAAAGAAATTTGCGAGAAATTAAGTAAGTTTATGTCATAGAATAGTACTCCTCTGCCGCGGCAACCAGCTCCGCCGCGCTGCTGCGAGGTATATGTACAAAACAGAAACCTGGAATAGAATAAGCAACAGTGTTTTATACTCTATCCATAGACTCGATGATAAACTGAGCTGTAAATGAGATCGAGGTCTCAAATTGGTCAGAATTATTTTGATAATGCAGGTCAAATATTAACACCGCCTCAACAATAGCTTATATTGTCGCCGTAGCAATTTATGAGAGCGGACGTTTTTTAATATTGATATTTAATATATTTGGACACTATTTAATAATGATCACGGATCATTAGTAAATATATAATATAACGCTCAAACTAGTTGCTAATTATCGGATACATTATGCGATTACATACAATATGTAACATTGTCATGTCTATTTGATTCTCCGAGGTATATTACACACTTTCACCAAAAGTATTTAATTTTTATAGTTAGTTTCTATGTGTTCCTCCGACAAGTTTCTTTATAAAGCGACTAGAAAAGTAAAGTATGAATAAATAGCAAAAAATAATACAACTGTCAATTTTTTTTTTCATATCGAATCTACCTTCATATACTGCGTATATAATATTATACCATTAAATAGCGCGACATAACTATTGGCTACTAGGGGAGTAAATTATTTTTTAACTATGGTTTTGCAGTAAATAAAAAAATCTGTCTTGTGCGCCGGCGGAAGCGCCAGTGACACAGACGGTCCTATTCTTTCCGCTAGTGACAAAACGAGAGAGGTAGAGAGATACTGAGACTATACAATGATCCAAAGTACCCGCGACGGAACTGAACTAGCTCAAAAGTGCCCATTAATTTTATAAAGACATTCTTGGCAGCAACAATTTACATTCGTTATGATAGGAACTTCAAGAAGAAGGAAAAAATCGTATTAAGATAACACGTGGGTGTTATTCCTTATAACATCTTTCCCCACTACCCGGAGACGGCAATTGCCTCTTTTTCTTTTCAGCCGGACTTTTTGAACCAGAAAGCACTTGCTAGTATAATCACGGAATCGCTAGATAAAGTAATATTGAAAAACACTAGTAATAACAGTGCGAGGACTGTAGCATACGTAATATACTAAAGTTAAGTAAAACCATCTTCATGAGTAAATCCGCAGTTAAGTCGATAACCGGTGTATTTCTGAGATAGCGGTAATGGCGGCGCGCCGGTAACTAAACTACAAATGACAAAATATTATCTGTCCTTGTCGATGCATTGCGTTGTAAATTAAAAACCAGACCGCTGCAGCTACTGATTTATCTTTAACACTTTATATATGTAGAGTGGTTTCCGCAATAGAAAAACGTATAAAATTGTCGGGTGTTTTGAAAGGACAATTAGCGAGTTCCTAGAGCTTAATGAGGTTACCGAGAAGGATAAGTTCCCGCTCCCAGTAAAGACGGGTTAGGAGGATATTTTTGCATTTAACAGGAGCACCAGATGGCTCCGATAATATAAACAAATTTGAAGACGCGAGATATCGTAATATATAGTGGAGCTGTTTCCGAGTAAATATTTGCGGACTGTATATATTTAACTGGTTATTCTTACCCGGTCGTAGTCCACGAGGCTTCGGAATTTTTTATCGTGATTGTAGAAACGGCCACCCTCTCTAGGTTAGGCGAGTGCAGCGGATGTCGCGAAGCAGCGGACGAGGAGGTAGTAATTGGATCTCGTTCGTAGGAAAGTTGGGTGAAGAAATCTTCGTTGGTCGAGCGAAACTCACAGATTCTTATTTTCAATGTCTCTTGTTCCATGACAATGTTTATTGCTCGGGATGAAAGGCGAATTCCCACTAAAGCGTTTTTAAACCAAGTCTATCATTTTAATATTATCGAAATTTATCATAATTTGTCCATATAGTTAAGCTGATCCCTGACTCACTCGCGCGTTTCCTTTTGCGCTATATAATGCGCTTTCTTTCTTTTCGTAACGCTGTCGGTAATTATGTTGCGTCATCGGACAATGTCGGTGGTCGATGTCGCGCACTCTCTCTCTCTCTCTCTTTAACAGTCGCTGAGTTCGACCGACGGCGCCCGACCATACTTCGGGTGATGACGGATTAGCTCGCTGGTGCGAGGCCGGCCGGATGAGGTAGGAACGTTCTAAAATGCATTAAAATTGAAAGGATTTTTTGGAGCGCGTGATATTTACCAACGCGAAGGGGGATCTCTTTGACGGCTTTGTATGATCTTTATAAAATAGACAATAAACCAATCTACTTTCGGTTAAAAATAGATAAAGCAAAGTAAATAAAATGCGACAAGATTAACAGAAAATTTAGACCTGACATGTATTTGCCCAATGGAAATAATATATTGTTTTTTCTTTTGTTTTTTTTTTTTTGATTCTTTATTCTCCTTGCGGCAACGGCCCACATTAATGTCTAACGTCAATTACCTTGCAGGCAGCCGGATTTTATAACATCACGTGGCGATCACCCATCTAAGTATCGACCACGCCCGATGTTGCCTAACTTCGGTGATCTCACGGAAACCAGTGTTTCAAACCGGTTACAGATGTTACGATCGATTTTTTTAGATGCTATTGTTTTTTTATATTAACCAAGTGCAGAAAGAAATTGGTTAATATTATAATTATATGCAATAAAATATAATATTTTCAACCTAATTTTTTTCAAGGTTATACTGAACAGGCCCTGTAACGTTCGAAATTCGGTCTATTTGACAATGGACGCCTAAGCATATACCAACACGTAATATTATATTCTGCGATGGATTCAAAGCCACGATTGGAAGGCAATATCAGCAAAATAATTAGCATAGTCGGAAAAATTAAAAGATTAGACTACATATAATACATTACATTGTACCACCCCAACCAGGAGTCACCATAACCCGGTCCACCGGTATGCCAGAGGGCCGTCTGTAAATTTATGTATCTATTACAATTCCGATTTTACTTGGGAGAGATGGAGCACATCATAAGGCGCAGTTTATGCGCATACCTAACTAGGTCTAAGACCCTTATCTAAGGATGTTAATGTTGGGTTCTGGTATCGACAAGCTAACTCTTCTGATATTATGTACTTACTTTGTTATTATACAATACATAAGAAATGGATTTGATGATATTAGTTAGTAATAACTATGGATTTGTGACTACACTCGGACGAACCCATCACGCCGAGACGTTTCAACGAACTTTATCACAATCCAACTACGCCACTGCCCCTGAGAGTCCAACTCCTCACCTCAAGACACTGGAAATTGTCGAGCCGTGTGGGTCATCCTCGCATTCTCACTCACATACACGTAATACCTTTGAATCTATTCAGAAATGCACATACCTTTGAATCTATTCAGAAATGCACATACCTTTGAATCTATTCAGAAATGCACATACCTTTGAATATATTCAGAAATGCACATACATTTGAATCTATTCAGAAATGCACATACCTTTGAATCTATTCAGAAATGCACATACCGCGGCTCATTAATTTATTGCCAGTGAATATCGGTGATGGATGAGGTGGAAATATGTTTAATGCCTGCAAATAGGTTTTTTTGGACTCCAATATCAAATAAAATCCCATAACGAAGAACTGTATAACCAGTATGGTGATTTGCATATTGGGAGATTTCTGAAAATCGGATGACTCAGGTGGTCAGAGCATGGGGAAAGGATGGAAAATGAACGTCGTTGAAACACATTCTTTATGGAAAGCTTGACGACCAAAACTGCTGTTAACCTAAATGCACTAAGGTGAACAAATGAAAAACCAAAGCCTAGAATAGGTTGGAATGGAGGAAATTTCTTGACGAAGCCAAGACTCGCAATTAGTTGTAAGGCTAATGATGATGTTCGATCAGTACAAAGAAAAAAAATTCAAAAACCTTTCGAAATTCCTACAAAATATTCAGAATTCCAGAATGAATCGCCGCCATCACCCATATTTAAAAATATTTTTATTATTTTTATAACAAAGTTTGGAGCTATAAATAATAAACAATAATAATGCATAATGCATATTTGTTGCTATGCGTAGCCAACGCGGAAATCTTGCGATACAATGTGGGATCAAGTTTGTGAACAGGGTGTGCCCAAAGATAATCAGCACCAACCTGGAAATAGTGGTTTGATTGGGATTGGAGTGAACGTTAAACAATTTCTTAAGTTACATAGTGAAAACAGTAACTTAAGAAGATTGGGTAATGTTGAAAGTAGTGTTGCAAAGGGCAAAAATGGAGTAATGGAGAACGTTAGGGTTAGAATATTTTCCAAACTTGATATCTTCCAAACACTTGAACAACGAGTCTTTACAAAAGAATTCAGAAACCATCAACCAATTTGATATCATCATTTTTCTATAATTTGAGAAGTGCAGCAACGTTATGGTGGCCATTTTTACTATACTTGCACATTGAATATTAAATGTGGGTCTTAACCCTAGATCACAAATCCGTCGTAAAAATTACGATTCCTGGCGTACGCATTTTGGGTTCCAGTAAGACCTCGACCCCCAATACCCATCCCGCCGCTAGTACCTTTCTACTTTGCATGCCCAGTGGCCCGCAAACACTCATTGCAGACGGCCGCTTATTAGATCGAGAGGTATCGCGCGAACGTCGTAAACATTACGAAAGGTTAGTGCCTACGTAACATTTTTTACAAATGTGTGCGTTTAATGTTTAGTCAATTATTTTCAATCATACCATAGAAGCTTATTCTTTTTACGTTATTTTATGACGCAATAGTAAGTATACTTTGTAATACACATATATTTCAATGTTTGTGGCAATTTTTTGAGACTTGTTGTGTTGTTTTATTGATTTGAAATCTATTTAGTTTTTGTTATTTATTCATTTAGATGGACTTGAGGAGTCAAGAAGTGAAAATTATACAACGGTTAGCTGCCGACAATGAGTCGGACACAACAAGGAGTCTTTACAAAAAATTCAGCAACCATCAACCAATTTGATATCATCATTTTTCTATAACTTAAGAAGTGCCGCAACATTATGGTGGCCATTGTTACTATACTTGCACATTGAAGATTAAATGTGGGTCTTAATAGAGCTGCGCTAATATCGGCTTACACAGAACGCTCGGTTAAATTATGTTGTCTACTAATTGTAATGCAATATAATTTTAGAGCTTAATTTGGCTTTAAATACTGTTGCCTGTTTTTCTTGTATTTTTGTCCTCAATCTTTGTTAATATTTTGGTAATTTTTGTCCTCGATCCTTATGTTCCAGCTCCACAAGGTTTCCGCAATTCCGCGAAATCCACAAAGTTCCATATTGTAAAGTCTTTTTGTGGTGCACCAGTTGCGAGGCGTGTCTCGGGCGCGGCCCGAGGCCCATGTCCCGCGAGAGTGAGATAGTGACCTTGGCTAAATGCGTGTAGGTCCCGTAGAAGTGCATCTGTGTTGCATGCCTGTGATTGCTGTGCATGTGTGTGTGTGCAATGTTAACGCATCGCTCAAGAACCGTTAAAGACTTTCCTCCTTTTCTTTCCTCTCCCTTCTCCCTCGTTCCTCCTCGGTCCCCTGTCCGAGTTACTTGATCATTGTGCAAAACGCTCGGTGTAAACATGTGTATGATTGGAACCCATAGAAAGAAGTATAATATTGGACATTATTACAATGGCTTTTAGGATATTTATGGATATGTATGGCCAATGTGCAGAGTCCATGTGATGGGGGGTTTGTGCGAGCTACGGGTACCTACCATACAAATTGTCCCCATAAAATCAGTTTTTTTGCATTTTTATACCTTAACACGGAATAAAAGGTGGAAATAGCAATAATAAAAGTTATTGGTCATTATATGACGCGTAAAATGTGGTACATCTCACCTGGGGTCAATCCATCTGTTTAGACAAAAGACGAGAAGTCAGAATTTTACGGATTTTTGCCGTTTTAAAGCTTAAAACAGAATAAACGATGGAAATAATAAAAATAAAAAATGATTATCGTGATGAGATGCGTAAAATGAGATACATGCTGCCTAAGGTCAACGGGCGTAGCTATAGCTTTCACCGGGGGGGGGGGGGAGGGAGGTCCGCGGGTACAAAAATGTACAAAGATAAACTAGTTTTTGGCCGGACTTCACGCAGAAAAAAGCAATATTCTAAACGCCAATCTCAGTTATTTAGAAATTATGTAATTTAAAATTAAAATACACGCAAGTTAACCGCGGACAAACGATAGTTACTTTAAGTACCTTTAAATAAAATATGTAAGTAATGTCGGTAGAGCATTTATTTATGACATTACATTCTACTTAATATTTAAAGGTGAAATTTTGTAAGGACGTATGTATACGCTTTCACGCAAAACTTTAAAAACTTTAAAGTATTACATTTAGCCTTTTACACCTTATGTCCAACATATTTATAATTTCCTTAGAATCCGGGCGGATCCTATATAAAGATGCACAATCATCAATGCAAGCCCAGTAAGTCGATCATCTTCATGCTATTTCTCAAGTAGTTTTTCAACGTCTTTAGTGTTTGAAACACTTTTCTGGGGTGTTTGTGGACACCGGGCGTGTGGCCAAAATAGTGACCAGCTTTTTTATTGTAGGAAAGAACTGATTTTCGCACTGGTCAAGAGTTTCTAGTGCGGTGGATGGTTTTTTCACCATAGACTCCCAATGGTTCTGCCATATTTCATATTCAATTGGAAAGTATTCGCTTCAGTTTGTCCCAAAAATAATAGCGCTATTTTTTAAAGGCTTTCTTTTATCCTAGAGACATTATTGGTCTTCTTAGGAAGAATCATATAAATCCCTTCGATTGTCACTTCGTGTGGCTTAAAGCGTGCATCAAGCTCTGTAATCACATGGTCAATATATTTCAGCAGTTTCTCCTGGAGCATTGCTGCGTTGGGTTTGCCTTTCAGTCGTTCTTGGACTTCATCTGCTTTGCTTGCTCGAAAAGAATCGCAAACTCATTTTCGTTCCGAATATTTTGTAAAGTAGTTTTTATTGTTTTAACTTAACTACAAATGTTGGACAAATCGACTTTGTTTTGTTTATGTTTACTGTATATAAAAATACTTTTCGCAGTATAACTAACGACACGATAAACTGACTATTTTCTATGGCTGTCTGCATTTGGTATGCTTGAGTGGCAACATCTCTATTAGCAGAATTATCTTGAAGTGCCTCAAGTGTTTCGCATACTACGGGAAGCATTTCTGCAAATCTTTCAACAGCCACATGTTTTTCTGTCATCGTGTCTCACAAAGAGAGATAAGCGTTGAATGAGATGACTTAATTTGATCTGCAATTTTCTTTATTAGGCCGTCCTGAAGTAGAGACTGTCGAAAAAAGATTACTATACTTTTTATAGTTCCGATACAGTTTCGTATCATAGCTTAGGTATCTCACTTGAATGCGCTAGAACTAAATCCAGAACTTAAGCCACACAGTGTACGAATTGCGCTCTCGGATATTGCTCTGCGACTATTTTTCTCATGCCTCGTAAGCGGCTACTCATCACTTCAGCGCCATCAAAGAATTGCCCAATCAATTTATCCATATCCAAGTTATAGGATAAGACATGCGTTATAATAGTCATTGCTAACGCTTGAGCTGAAACATGTTCTACTTGATAAATTCTAGGAAATCCTCTCGAATAATCGATATTATAGAGGAGCAGTCTACATATCGTAAACTTAACGCTAATTGTTCTTGTCGTGATATGTATTGAGTTTCATCAGCTAATACAGTAAAAAAAACCTGCCTCTCTAACCCTTTTAAGTAGTTGTGCTTGAATAACATTACCATGTAGTGCAATCACTTCGTTCTAAATAAGTGATGAGGTATATATGGCTCTATTATGGTTGTTTTATGTAAGTGATTCTTGAGTGCTTCATCGCCAGATCGTGCACAAAAACATAGAAGTGCTCGGAAATTACCATCATTATGCGTAGGTTCGTTTATCCCAATTTTTCCAGAATCACAGCTTCCTCTTGAAGCCATTTCCTGCCGCCCACAGAGAAGAATTGTTTCTATAATAGCTTTTAATCTTTTTCTGTTCTCTTCAGCAATCTTATTATTTTCTACATTAATAGATTCGGTAACATCAAGCGCTTTGCCGTCAGCGACCGTTACAAAATGTAATACCTGCTCAATAGCGAATATACGATAGGTCGTATTTGCATGGTGATCAGAGCTATCTAAAGCTTTCCTTCAGTTAGTAAATGGCTTACTAACAAAGGTTCCAGGTTCTTGATTTTTTTCAATAAAACACATACTTTGCAAAGTGCTCCCTGCATGACTATTGAATACACAAGCCATGAATACCTGTCAGTCCAAGACGTTGAAAAGAAAGATTCTTTTTACTAGCAGTGATTGGAAACTTGAATGTATCCGGTGGGGTCCAAGGTTCTTTTAATGCTACCGGTTTTTCATCATCATCGATTGGAGGATGACATACATATCTCCCAATATCATAACCCATGGACATATCAGGAGATAAATCTATCATGGCTGTAAAAGAAAAAAGAACAAAATTAAACAACACAATATAGACACACATCCATTTTGAATGCCGCTGGTGGAACTAGTTGCCGATCGCGTAAGTTATATTTGTATAATCCTCTAATCCTACTAATATTATAAACGTGAAAGTTTGTGAGGATGTGTAGATGAATGTTTGTTACGCTTTCACGCAAAAACTACTGAACGCATTTTGATGAAACTTCACAGTATTTATAGCTTATACATCAGAATAAGACATACGCTATTTTTACCACGGAACTTGAAATAATGTTGTGTGTATTGCCTTATTTACACTTTCATTTTTGATAATTTTGGAGTAAAAAAAAATTATTTTGTGCAAAAATATTGTATTATATTGTTATCCAAAGTATTTTCAGGCACTTTACGTTGCAAACATCTAAAAATCACTAGCAAAATAAAATTCAGAATTTTACTTTAAAATTTCATTGTACAAAAATCTAAAACTAGAGATAAAATCAACGGTATAGAAATATTTGTGTGTTATAAACGATATGGAAAGTTATAAACGATATTTCAAACAGATCAAAAGCTAAACACACCATAGAAAAGTTAAACACCGGAAAGGAAATCATAAAAGCAGATGCTTGTCCTCGGATACTTTTTGATTATGTTAATAAATATTTTGCCAATGTAGGTTAGAATTTAGCCCAACATATCAAAGTAGTAGTGATACAACAGGATGTGTTTCTTCTTTTCTGACTATCCCCCACGGTGTCACTGTACCTAACTCCCACAACATCGGAAGAAATTGCCCAAGCGGCTTGGCAATTTCTTCCGATGTTGTGGCTGAAAAATGTCTCCTCTCCCGGTATAATCTCAATTCAAGATTTTTCAAAACATAAAAAAATTAACTAAGTGGTCCTATAGCGCACATAGTAAATCATAGTATTAAGAGGGCATATTTCCTGAAGCATTTAAATGTGCCAAAGTAATTCCTATATTTAAAAGTGGCGACAAGATGGATATAAACAATTATAGGCCAATATCTCTTTTAAGCACTTTATCTAAAATTATAGATAAAGTCACTAAAAAATTACTTCTGAAATATTTAAAAGAAAACAACTTTTCATCTAATAATCAGTTTGGATTTAGAGAAGGAATTTGTACCAGTAATGCAATCGCAGAAATGATACGTATTACACTGGTCAACACATTTTTTGTCCCTTTAACAAAAGTAGTTAAATCTTATAGGAAATTTCACGCTGATTTCAG
>JAOPUG010000376.1:28844096-28857135 GCA_027564375.1 Micropterix facetella | reverse complement strand
AATGCTGGTGCGAGAAGGCCCACGAATCACATTTAAGGAAATAGAGAGATTCTATAATGAACATAGTCCAGATTTTACTTTTTCCAATGTTTACAAAGCGCAGTGAATGTAATATTGTTCATACTGTATTGATAGTCACTTCAAACATGTCATGAATTCGTTGCTGTTTGGTGATGCATTAACGTTTCAAAATAAGTGTAATCTTCTAAGCAGAATATGAGCGAGTGTTTTTATGATAGTTTCACAATTTCAGATAAAATGACGATGGCATATAGAAGACACAGAAGTGACAAAATATAAATAATAACTACACAAGAAAAACAACAATAATGGCAAATGTAGTATTGTCGCTGACACTCCTGTTTTTATTAAATTTCGTGCAATCTCTTAAACGTGAACTAGCAATTGGTGCCGTTTTTGGAGCTGATGAAAATGGAGAAGAAATTGCTTTCAAAACAGCGCTGGAGAGAGCTGGTAAAGAATATTCAAATTTCGTCATCTTATTCACATTGTGATGATAATGTCATCCTAGACGGTTCCTTCTTCCACGGTTCAGCTAGGTACGTCTCGCTCGAGCGCCCACAAGTGACTGACGGAACCAGTCTTGGTGTGCAGAATGCAAATAGGTACGCTTGGGGCACATCAGCATTAGATATAATTTATAAGCGCAGCTGGTGTGTCTTTCAGCTCGTTATTTTAAGGATCAGCTGCACTTCCTTTTTATACTCGAAAGCGTCCATGCTCTTTCTTACGAGCTGTTTCCGTCGACTCAGGGAGTCTTAACGGCTCCATGCCGTTTTGGCCTGATGGCCGAGTTTATGTTACCTTTTTGGTCGGTCACGGTTTGACTCTTATCTGGTAGCCTGCTCGAACCTAACCTACTGAAGCCTAAGTGCGGATCTGGGTACCTAAATCGTCGGGCGGACCTGGGCGGTTGATGCACTGTTCGACTTGCGGGCCATGCTGCTCTATTGTCAAATGATCAGGGAATCTGGAAATGTATGTTTCCTATGATAGCAGCGTAGATGTTGACCTGATGTCATGTATCCTTAAAAAACGATCCGTGTGGTACTGACATGCACACCTCGGATCAGCGTTATATTTTAGTAAGAATTACCACTTACATCAACTTTGGATTTAAGACTATACTCGGGCGAACCCGTCACCACGAGGTGTTTCGACGAACTTTATCGTTATATCGCCCCGAATTTTATCGTTATATTCACAATCCAGCTACGCCACTGTCCGTGAGAGTCCAAATCTTCACCGTACAGCACTGAAAATTGTCGAACCCAGTAGGGCATCCTCGCGCCCTCACTCTTAGATGTGTCAGATTTCTCCGACCTCACGTCTAGCAATAGGCTCGAAGTCGCTTGCGCGGTCTTATACCTTAAGTAAGCAGCAATAGATAGGTACTTTCGTGTGTTTCCAGATACAGCGATAATGACATGATTAAGCATACATTGGACGTTAAGCCGAAATTTTAAAATACCCTGAAATATGTTGCAGATACGAGGCACACTTTACTCGGCTTGCCACCCGAGATCGGGTGGCCAACAATTCGTTTCTAAGGATAAATAGCTTAAGGTATCTAACTACTCACGCTTTCTTAGGTCACATTACGCTTCCAAACTCCCCCGGCTATTCGTTGTTGAGCAAAGGCCCGCAGATCGACCAGTGCATCAGACAACCAACCATACGAAGTTTTCACTGGGTGCATATGCCGGTGAAAACCGCTTACATCAGGTAGATACCGCGCAGCGACCTGGATTCCATCACCAGACTGGAGGATGGAGAAGTATGTCCAAATCTAGTAGTAAAGGAGTGAGGGCTACCCACTGGGTGGCACTTTCCATTGCCCTGCGGTAAGGCATTGAACCCTTATAGGCTATGTGGCTTTGTTGTATTTGTGGATTGTATTCGTCCGTAAATCTCATCACACGGGAGAAAAAACGATCAATCTATTTATAAATTCCTGGGGTGACGGATTCGCCCGTTGCATTGATACCTCCCAACTGTCCAACTAGGACGAATCCCATTCGGAGAAATCGAGATTACGACTCTCCATTTGACTCTTTTTCACATATTTGCCTCGCGTTTTTTGCCTTTCTTGCTTTCGCTTGCGGTCTCGAAGATGCTTATCGCCACGCTCTCCTCTGGAATCTGGGACACATCTCTCCACTAGCGCAGCTGCTGCCGCATGAGAGATGCCTCTATGCCATGAATTTTATCCCGATGTAGGTCTTCCATATTTGTGATGCGGTCCGACCAGTAAATGCTTATGATTTCTCGAAAGCACTGAAAGTGAAATCTGTCGAATGTGCGCATTTGTTTCGGTTATGCTCACTGCGTTTCTGAAGAATATTGGAGATTCGACAGTACAACTACGGAATTTTTCGTCCCTGGCTTGATGTCATGCAAACGGAAACCATTGGATCCATGTTTGCCGAAAGCCACTGAAGCAGCGCCAAACTGCCATTAATTTGATGTTATGCCTCTTCAAGTCGATCTTCCTTATGCCAATTTTGAACTGAATTTTCTTTATGACCCGTCAAGGTCAGGTCAGCAATCGGAGACTTCACTAAGAAATATAAGTCGTCCGCGTACATTATTTCCGCCGTTATATCGTAGAAAACTTTGTGCGCGCCTTGAGTCTAGCCAGTTTAAAAAGATCATCGCGGAATCGTCATATAGTCATGTATTTAGAGAGGAAATGATCTATCTATCCCATATTTCCTATTCCAGGAATGTTTAGTGAAAAAATAAGATTCACAACAGAAATAATATCAACACCCAAAGAAGACCCTTATCGTATATCCAAGGCAGCATGTGAATTAGCAGGTAGCGGAGTAGCTGCTATTGTGGCAACTGCGCCAGCAGCTTCAGTTGCTGCTAAATTAGAGATACCGGCTTTCCAAGTAAGTGATTCTAAATAAACGGTTGAAGACTTAGTATTGAAAATGAATTGATCTACAATATTTCAGCTGGACTGGGAGACACCCATCGAGAGATATTCGCCAGTGAACAGAATGAGCCTCAACTACTACCCTGATTCTGTGGCTCTATCGTCAGCGTTAGCTGCTTTGGTATCTGATTATGGTTGGACGTCTTTTATAGTTTTATATGAGACAGACGAAGGTAATCATTCTCCTTCGACTCATATTATCTAAGTAATTTTGTCATTTTATTGGAAATCGGTTAAAGCATTTGTTGTATAACTCTGGTGAACAGGAATCAATGGGTATTTTGAAGGAATTTTTCACTGCCTCTTCGGAGTTATCATTAATAATAATAATTTATAATAATAGGAGTAATACTTACTTCGGCCTTTATGACTAAGTTTTAAAATGACGAGAAAAATGTATCGAAATTAAATCGTTTAAAAAGACTTCCCTCGACGTTTCACATGTCCTAGAGTCCATCGAAACCAAAAATATATGTGTGTCTCTCTGCCTGGATATATGTGAATGTTGCTATGCACGATAACTCGAGTAAACTACGTCCGTATTAAAATTAACTTTCGCCAAGCGATATCTATGACCAATACACAGAGCCCAGTTGATATTGGGCTCTGTACGGCCTACGGTTGGGTTACCTTACATATAAATTGTCCCAAAAAATCAGTTGTTTGCATTTTTATAGCTTGAAATGGAATAACAGGTGAAAATAACAAAAAGAAAAGTATTTGGCCATGATAAGACACGTATAATGAGGTGCATGTCGCCTGAGGTCAATCCATCACATCAAACGGGTCACACTATCAACCACACAGTTTTCGGAGAGCTTGTTCTCTCAGAACAATTAAAGCGGAAGAACATTTGGGACTTCATGAGATTCAACTCTGACGTAACATTTGAATACCTTCCAGATAATAACTCCTCTTCATTGAGGAGGTAATTACAGGAGTGGCAAAATGGATCTTTTATTGTTTACTTGCTCAGTTCAGGTAGTTGTTTTGCACTACCCTGAACATCCTAATATATTATACATACATACAAAAAATAATCATATAAGCCGAAGTTTCCCAAATCCTGGGTTTTCACCCTGTCAAGTTTATTTATTGAGAACTGTAAGTAGGTCGAACCAAATAGATGGGTAATACATATGTGCTATACAGTATAAAGTGTACAATATTTTCTATAATTGAATATACATATACTTAATTCCTAGTTATGCCTCCTACATTAAAATCTATACGTATTAGGACTCCGAAACTAAAACACAATAATTACCAAAATAAACAACAAAAAATCTAAATTATAATGTGTGAATCACAGTTAATAAATTAAGTTTTCAGTGCCATCGCAGTTGGTTAAAAAGAAGAGAAGTAAAACCTAAATAAATCCGAAAATGCCGATTGATCTGAAAATTGATGGACTCCATAGTTAATAGCGGGAAATATTTCAGTTAATTTAATTTTTGATTCTAATTTTCCTTCACGGAATGGCAATGTTATAGCCTAACATATCTATCCACACAATAGACTTTACATATAAAGATTTTTCGATTTTGAAAAACTACTATTCATTTTTAGGTTTGATGCGTTTGCAAGAAGTTCTTAAAAATCAGGCGCCAGATTCTAAACCTATAGTGGTGCGTCAGCTAATACCTAATGCAGACAATAGACCGCTTCTAAAAGATATCCGACTTAATGGAGGCAGTAACATCATCCTTGATTGTGAAACCAGTCGCATTCTTGATTACTTGAGACAAGCGCAAGAAGTCAGATTGTTTGAGGATTACCAGGTTAGGTAGAAATACAATTTAAAATTGAGTTCAGCGACTCTAGAAATTTAAGCATCATCAATATATGTTGTTTTAGAGTTATATTCTAACATCGCTCGACGCCCATATTCTGGATTTCGAAGAACTAAAGGACTCTCTAGCAAATGTGACCTGCCTTCGAATGTTTGACCCTGAAGACATGGACATCAAAGGAGTTGTGAGAGATTGGAGGAGCGCTGGATGGAGAGGTCGAAATGTTTTCATACGTATGCTACTAGCTGCTGATGCCGCCATGCACGCAGCCACTGGTACGATTATTAATACTATTGATTTCCCGTAGTGACCGTGATCGGGCTGTCCAGGTCGTTCCATTGTAGATTTCGTCATTTATTTCCCCGAAGATTTGGTCATTTCATTCAAACACAGATGAAAATTACAACTGATGTGTATTCAAGCGAGTTCTTGGCTTAGAAAACATAATAGAACGATTGGAACTCATAATTTTCTCACTTAATATCTACACTAAACTACTAATCGTTTGGTCGACATTTTAACGGTTTTTGTTTGATCCACTAGCTGGGAGTCACACTTCAATTTCAATTAAACTAACTATTTATTCCGAGTAACTCAATCTGTTTCACAGTTTTTGGGGTTTTTCACAGCTATGAAAACATAACAAACTCTTTCTAATGTCACAATTTAATCAAACCACTCGACGCAGAGGTTTAAAATCTCTAAAACGCTCCGCGCGATGGTGTGATTGAAGACTTACTGCTTTACGCCGTGAGTTGGTCGACGAGACTTGTCTAAGGACGTTTATCGCTGGCAGTTGCCCTTTAACGGAACTTCATATGAGCCAGCCCCATTGACTCGGCATTCTGGGTGTGGCGTCGCAGGCTGAGGCTCGGTGAAATAGACGCCTTATTTCTTTCCGATTTTTTGTCCCATGACCACTAATCGGCGCTATTCTCTAGTGGTTGTTTCAACTTGCAAGATGGCGTAGCTATTCGCCTATTCTTGCATAGGTGGCGGTGACAGTCTTTTTTATATTGTTTTAACAATGTTCTAATTTTCTATATTTACATAAATCTAATGATTTTATTTACAGTATTATACTCTGAACAAAATATATGAATGCACTGCTACCGTTTTAATAAATAGTATTACTACCGGCTTCCTACTATATATTATTTACGTATAAGCGGAATCATAGAAGATTATTTCTTCAACAGTAAATAATTCTCTTGACACATATTTTTTGAATTTGGCTATTTAGGCAACATTCCGATTGGCGAATTCTTTTCGGCGGTAAGCATCGAGCAGCAGCATCTGTACGATCTTTTAAAGATTAACCAACGATGGACTCTGCTCTTATTTGAATGGGTACACTTATTTCGGTATTTTAGGGATGGTTTACATAAAGTAGTTTCAACAATTCCACGATATTGTAAAGTGCCCTATTTGCATTAGTTCGTTCCATCGGGTGTTTCTCATTTCTGTGACTGAGAGCATTTCTTGTGTATTTATGGTTCCGACATGGCCTATTCTTGTACTGTCACGCCTTGTTCATTTCGATTCTTGTTATGACTATTTTTATTTAACCCTAAAGGCGTTTCACTTAAAAGTTTATTTGCTTTTGTCCAAAACTTCTGAACGGACTAGGTATTATTTTTACGTTTTATCGCTTTTTCAGTATTTAATGACTTGTCTGATAACCTGGCACTACAGACGAGATCATTAGAATGTAACGGAACGGATATTTGGGACGATGGATTCAGTGTACTGCATTATATGAAAATTGTAAGTTACTTTTTATTATTTAATTTTAGGTAGATAATTTTCCACAAACCAGGTAAGTATAGGTATTAGATCCTATCCCACCTGCTAATTATATGGTTAAATTTACTATAATATGATTATTAATATACTTAACTCACTATGCCAAGGATTCGTCTCTGATATTCTTCACTCCTGCAGATGTCGGACACGACTGATTAAATGGAATAATAACATTCTTTCACGGCAGAGAGCACTATATTTCCTCGATCACAAAAATAATACTTAAACGATCTAGGTTCTCTTGAATTTTTAAGCAATATTCATCACTTCTATGAAGATTTACAATTCATCAACATATAGTAGGTACTGGCAATATTTGAAGGAGGTCCTGATGGAATTGATGTATATGTTGAAAAGTTGTGGCCCTAAATAGAATCCCTGTGGAGCGCCTAATCCTACTTCAGAAAAACGATTTGAATCCACCAATGACAACGGCATGTTAGCGCCTGTCCACATAGGATGTTACGCATCTCATAAGTTCCCCATGTATGTCCATTGAAGTTAATCTATAAATGAGATCTATCAACAGTATATACTGCGTCCACCTGAATAAGCCTGAAGTTATAACTAAGTGTATAGACCGTAAATTGAGCTAGGTTTGTGACCACTGAAAGATTTTTTAGAAAGTTGTGCTGGTACTCGGTGAATGAGCTGACTGAAGGTAAGCGTCCACAGGTCCGCATCGTACGCATCGGACGGATCGTGTCAAACTTATTTTAAAATTATTTGTATTGTAAGTCACGCAAGTGCGTCCACTGATCGACAGCGGACGGACCGCGCGCATCGTCTCGTCAGTAATGCCGATGCGATTACTCGGAGGGGCAACTATTCCGATGCGTACAAATGACGACATACGTATTGGCGATCAGTGGACGCAGCACAGCTGAGACGGCCGCCGTTTGTTGCATTTCGACACTCTGCCCATGCGTATTTGCTGATATTAATTTATGCGCAGATCATGGACATTGCAAGGCTAATTATAATCAGAATGCAAATGGCCGTCGCATCGGCAATCCGATTGCTGTGGATAGAGTGGATGCACTACCACAAAAAGTCGTTTGATATGATTCGTCCGATGCGTACGATGCGTAAATACTACAATTCCAACATTTGCTAAAGACTGAGATTATGGATATCAGCCTGTAGTTCTGAACACACTTTTTGCGCCATTTTTATAATATTGGAACAACGATAATCTCCATCCAAATAGATGGAAATAAGTCTTTCTTTAGCGACGGCCGAGATAATTCCACTGCAAATATTAAAAGAATTGTGCGCTCCTTTATTGCAATCTAAATTCTGCAGACATTTTAATAAAAGCTGTAGAGTAACTTGGATATTCCCTGAATTAAAATTGGAATTATTGGCAACTTTCGGATTATATGAATATATAAATCTTAAATAGGTTGGTAAGTTAGGAAAAATACTAAAAAATGGAGACACTATGAAACATTTAGCAGACACGAGAACTTTTGCAGGATTTAAAATGGTGTTCATGATTGGTCCTATATGTTTATTGGAAACGTGTATACAACGTGGAGAGGGTCCCTCATTTAGAACATTTTAGTGAGACGGTGGAGCTATTTATTGTTGCTCCGCTTAGGAGTAGCCCGATATATATTTGAGATATATCTGTCCTTTGCATATCTAGGGCCTAATGTGGCTGTGCAGCTCGGGCCATGTGACGATCTTGTTACACAGGTCGGCCCGACTCACAGCTGAGCTCCCATCCGGCAGCCTCCCCGATGAGGGACTAATCTGGTGAAACCCGCTTTGTGGTCGAACCTAGGGTAACACCTCGGGCGGCCCTGGGCGGTTAATGTATTGGTCGGTGTTCCGGCCTTGCCCAACTGAAAAATAGCTGGGGGAGTCTAGTTGCGTAATGCTTCTTAAGGCGCGGGAGTAAATGTTGACCTGATGTCACCTATCCTTAAAAACACCCTGTTGGTCGCCCGATCTCGGGTGGCTCTTCGAGTAAAGAACGCCACGGGTCCGCGATATTCCGAGTACCGAAATACCGCGTTATCACATAACGTAGAGGTCGTGTATGCGACTTCGAGCCTGAGACCAAACGGGTGGATGAAAAAATCCGTCTAAATTTGGGAGCTGGGGCACGAGGACGTCCAACTGGGTTTGACAATTCCCAGTGCCTCGTGGTAAGGAGTCGGACTCTCGCGGGCTGAGGCAAAGTTGGATTGTGGATATATATTGTCCAAATTTCTTACGCTCATCTCGGGGCGATATAGCGATAAAGTTCGGTGAAACGCCTCGGGGTGACGGGTTCGCCCGAGTAATGATCTCTAATATAAAGTTGTCCTTTGCATATTTTTACTATTATATCAATGCTTTTTAATCATTTTTATCACAACAAAGTGACAACAGGCTGACAATGACACTAATAATCAGCCATTCAATCGTGGTTATTGTGATTATTTTATATTACAATTCAATTGTGTGGCGTTATCCTCGGGGAGAAAATTCTTTAGCTTCTTTAAAACGTGAAAGTGGCCATAGAGTTTACCTCTCATCACCTCGATGTGCGGCTGCCACGAAATATTCTGGTCGATGTAAATACCAAGATTTTTAACCTGGGAGCTAACAGTAACTTCATCTGCATATATGCCACTCTTAGGTAAAGAGTTCATATCGATCCTCGAGATAAAATAGTGGCTGCCGATTATGATAGCTTGAGTCTTGGAAAGATTTAGGAGGGAGCCATGGGATTTCGACCAGTCGGATATCATCACAAAATCATATAGATATAATGGCTCTATGATCGCTATTGTGAATACCAATTAACGGGTTCGTTTAAGAGTTATATACATCTGCAGAGTAAACGTTTATGTGATACTTCTATATCTCTTATAACTCACTATTTTTTAAAAAGATTTTCTTTTATTACAATTTTGCTGGTTGGGAAGTTACATGCCACTTATTATGTTCAGTTTGACGTACATAACCACCACTAGAAAACAATGTCTGTCCGTTCCGCATACCTACTTTATATTGATTCACGATTTTTTTCTCTAAAAAGGCAACATTTTTTTTAGACTCACCCAGATTTTTGTTATGTTTTTACAGAGACCTTCAAAAGGGCTAACCGGTCCGATTGAGTTCGACGACTACGGCCGCCGCTCCCACTTCGAATTGGAAGTAGCGCAACGCACGAAATACGGCGTCAAAAAAATCGCAACTTGGAATAGTCGTACGGGAATAACCTTGACCAGGTCAGAGAGCGAGGTGACAGCCCAGATGGCGGAGATCTGGCAGAGGAAAACATTCATAGTCACTTCGAGGATCGGCCCGCCATATCTCATGATGAAAAAACCCTTGGACGGAGAAGTACTAACTGGGAACAATAGATACGAAGGCTACTCAATGGATGTGATTGATGGCATATCGAAAATATTGAATTTTTCTTATGAATTCGAGTTGGTGCCTGACGGGCGATATGGATCTTTAAATCATGCTACAGGTGAATGGGATGGATTAGTGAAGCGACTACTTGAAAGGGTAAGTCTAAATTTTATGGGCTTAAAGGCGCACAGTGATTCTACACATGCTATCAGCACAAAATATATTTTACTAATAGCACAGATTTTTACTAATATTAGTATATTATATAGTTGTATCCTGGTGATACAAGATACTTGGAATCCCGAAAAGATATATTTCAGGCTCGTTGTGAATTTACATGAAATATCCTAAATGGCTGTAAAAGTTGGGCGATGCGCCTGCGTAAAATAGAACTTAAAATAGTCCCATTTATTCCCTGCTAAAAATCAATACGATATCTAAGTTCCGTGTTGTGTTGTAGCTGTTTATTTTGGATATTTGAATTCAAATATCTTAATGTCTTTAGCGCTAACTACGGTTACATGCTTTGCGGTTGTGCATACAAATAATTAGTTCTAAGTGATTTGCCATCAGTGCAAATCATTCAGTATTCTATACCTACAGAATAAAAAAACACAAATGGTATTATATATTAAGCGATTGAGTAATTAAATCAAGGTAAGATCGATTAATTATGTAGGCTAATTATTTAAATCCAGGTAAGACCTTTATTTAAACGTATTTTTATCCCTATTTTAATAAAAACTTCAATATTTTATTAGCTTTAGTTGTTAATTAAAATTTGGTAGAAAAATCATTCTTCTAAAAATAAATTGGACATTCTATAGATGAATGCCGATTGACGCTGATCCAATTTCTTGATATGCTATGGAGTTGTTATCGTTTATTATAGAAACACTGAGTTAAAATTGGGAAAATGTGCGATAACACTGTAATTTTTAAATTTTTTCCATTTCAAGGCAAAAGTTCTTAGATATTAGGAAAAATGCTCCAAAAATTACTAATTTTAAGTATTATATGGTTATGTTGTCAACAAAATTTAATTTAAAAGTCATAAATAAGGACTTGGTAGTAATATAAAAATCCAAGTACGTTTATTATATAGCAAATTTAATAAATAATCGACAAAAAACAGCTGAAAAGCGGATTTATTTTTAAAAAGTTGCTGTGACAAATTGCAAGATTTTGTTGCCGATGTTGATTGGAATACCAAGATTGGACGTTAACAACGCTCCCAAAATCCAAAGGAAGATTGTGAAGGACTTCGTATATAGTCGTCGAATGATTACGTAGAATTGTTAACAAAATATTGAAAATGTAATAACTGGTTTTATATTATTTTAATACACCTAGTTTCGTATTTAAAAAAAAAGTAGCATACCACTGTAATTCTTAATAGTGGGAAAGTTATAAAAATACTTATTTTATTTAACAATAAAAAAGTATAATTTTAAGGAATAATATTTACAAAATGTACTAGTAAGTGTAATAAGTACAGTTCATGTAATACAATTTTAATTATAATAATGATAATGAAAGGTTTTGTAAGAAAAGAAATACAATAAAGGGGTAATAACATTTAACAGTATTTTTTTTTACTTTACACTAAGGACTTTTACACTCAAGGGTTTGTCAAACTTCGGCCCATATGGCAGGAGTTCTCCAATATTATTTTCCTTAGGTTCAATATCGTGATTTATATTGGGGGTCATTTTATGGAAAAATGGTTGGCAATAATTTTTATTTCAAACTCCGAGTTACGGTGCTAATTTAACAGACACGAGTCATTTTGCCCCTACCTCGCGAGATGACGTGGGCTCGCAGGCGCATAGAGAACCACCTGAGTAGAACCGACCTACGGTCTATTTACATTCTCCATTAGGGGAGTTGTGAGAAATATGGGCGATTTTTCTGTTATGAAATCGAAATCGAGATTTTTTTTACATGGGACCCATTTTTAAAATTCTATCTATATTTAGTAAATAAAAATTACGAAAATAGTGTAGAAATTTTATTGGCCAAACTGAGTGACGTCTGTCCGTCATGAGCGTCGTTCGTCTATGCGCGTACGCGACAAACCAAACAAGAATCGGTGAACATCATCAGGCATCTATACCTAACATAGAAGGAGATTATTCGAACTATTAAAATAAGACTCGTTGTCCCCATTTTCCGATTTCACAGCTACCTAGCGACACTTCTAGTCAACTATAAAATCGGTCGACTTCGTTTTTAAAAAGAAATACTAATATAAACAATATAGAATACAATAATAATGCGGAATAGGAATATTTAAATTGTTTAGGTCGAATAATACTAAAACTACTTTTCACTCTTTCGCGGATATGAGCGCCTGATCACCACATACTATCAAGTCTTTATTTACTTCATATTAGCGTATTAAGGCTATTTTTTGGTATCAGCTATCAGACTCTCGAACTCTTATGAACTCCTAATGCAGTCACTGTCACAAGTAAAAGAATTTTCGATCGCCTTCTATCGACTGAATTTCTAATCACTTTCAAGAAAGCTTGGGCCTAGTTAAGCGACACTCGATAGATCGCGAAACTTTAATACTTATTTTAAAAACACATTCAAAATACAATTAAAAAACTGGGGCAAGGAGAAAACCCAAGGGTTTGTCAAACTTCGGCCCATATGATTGTTTTCTTGTATGTATGTATGATATATTACGATATTCAGGGTAGTTTAAAAGAACTACCTGAACTCAGCACGTAAATCACAAGAGATCTATTGTGTCACTCCTATAATGACTCACTCATCCAAGTAATGGCCTAGCGCATCGAGACTGAGCGATTTTGCCTTTTTTGCGTTCTTTTCATAATTAATATTTCATTCTATGCCTTATTATTTTTTTCTCTATTCATAAAATTGCTAAGAAGAAGAATTCTCTTCTCCATTTCCAGTTTTTCTTCTCCGACTTGGATTAAGAAAATAGGTCTATCACTGGATATTAAACCCATAATACCCAGACATCTAGTCAGACAATAATGATTTTAATATTTTTTTTATATGTATGAGTTATAGTTTACCTGTAATATAGAAAATAAAACTGATAATATAGAAAATAAAACTGTCATCTTAAAATTGCCATGTC
>JAOPUG010000376.1:28797597-28810176 GCA_027564375.1 Micropterix facetella | reverse complement strand
ATAATGACGATTGTTAAAATCAAAATAATTTAATGTATGTAATTTTTCAACAACTGACGAATTCCAATATATGACAACTAGATTTAAGTGATTATTACGACATGCTTTTGTTGTATATCTGGAATGAATAAATTGATACTGATACTGATACTAATTAACATTAGAGAAGACGATAACGACAGCGACACTGATAACGAATTAGAGTGAGCACACGATCAGTATGATGGACGACGTTCGCTAAGAGATGGCACTAGTAGAAGCGAAAGAAGCCTGCAATTTTGGCTCGTTTGATTTATATTTGAATTATCAAGAATATAATGTAATTAAATATTAAATTTAACGTCATTTAACATGACATAAAATAAATGGAAGTAAAGTCATTTACCTCACAAAGTATTGTTTGTGTATTTTGTTATATACGTAATATTATAATCAATCACAAAGTATCATTCTGTCGTTACAGATTTATTGTTTTTCTCGTTAATCAATCCATTCTCGTTAAGCGCTTAGCCGATAATCGATAGCGCCGATTAGTTACAACTTCACTATCCCCTTGCCATAAGCGCTATGATTGTAATCGAGAGATCTATCGAACTACATAAACACAACCACTAATAGCCTCCCTGGTCATTTACAATATGTTCGTATTTGTACCGGAATCACTTATAGGGTCGTATTTGTCGCGACAATACTCATTAACTCAAGGAGAAACATGCCATCGACTAATAAATGACTTTTGGAAACATTTTTATCTCAATACACCGATCACCTGAATACATTAAGAAATACCAAATAAAACAAAATCTTATGTATATAACCCCTAGAAAGCTGATCTGGCTATTTGCGACCTGACCATCACATTCGATAGACGCTCAGCCGTGGACTTCACAATGCCTTTCATGACCACCGGTATCAGCATACTCTACAGAAAACCCATCAAAGAGCCTCCAGATCTGTTTTCATTCATGGGTCCGTTATCAGTTGACGTCTGGATGTATACAGCAACGTCTGTTCTTCTCATATCACTACTAATACTAATGATGGCAAGGTACATTTTTTATATTAAGAACCACACAAGCACCATTAATATTATTACTTATATGTTGTTTTAATAGGATGTCACCATCGGATTGGGAGAACCCACACCCATGCGATAATAACCCTGAAGAACTGGAGAATATATGGGGACTCCGAAACTGCTTTTGGTTGACTATGGGATCATTAATGACCCAAGGCTGTGATATTCTACCCAAGTAAGAAAAATATATTTATTATTTTTATATTTATTAGCATATCAATGACAAACCCTCACTCTTTGCGACTAGAAGTGATTATAGCCCAGTCAATATATACATTTGCAAAAGGCCATATATTTCAATTTATGGGGGTATGGCTGGTTTGCCGCTTAACTGTCTATGCACATGTAGTCTGGTCGCTGTATTGTTTCTTCAAGTTTTCATTCAGGCTTCGGCTATTCACATTTTGAATTCTGCCCGATTAATTACAGGGGAATTTCATCAAGATGGGTCACTGGTGTCTGGTGGTTTTTCGCTCTCATCATGACTTCATCCTACACCGCCAACATGGCGGCATTCCTCACCAACGAAAGAATTACTTCTCCCATTTCTGGCGCCGAAGATTTGGCCAAACAGACCAAAATCAAGTACGGGACTATTATCGGGGGATCGACTCAAACATTCTTCAGCGAGTCCAACTACTCAACTTACAGCAGAATGTGGACTGTCATGGAGTCCTCCAGGCCCAGCGTCTTCCCCAAGAATAACGACGAAGGCGTGGACAGAGTGATTAAGGGGAAAGGCCTTTATGCCTTCATGATGGAGTCCACTTCTATCGAGTATGTCATGGAGAGAAACTGCGACCTCAGTCAGATTGGGGGGCAGCTGGATTCCAAAGGATATGGCATTGCTATGCCTACCAGTAAGTATTAATTAAAGATTAGTTCCTTAATCGTTATATCGCGAGAAAATACATCTTTTAGCATATTTATATATCGCGGAGACATATGTCAGGATGTGGCGCAACTGTTGAAGAACAGTGAACGTTCCTTATTATCAGCCATATTACCGCACATCCATATTCATATCAGCCATATTACCGCATATTATATCACATAAAGTCGCAAGGTGAATGCAGCTTGATTAATAAATATCTCTTAATGCAAAGATGTTGTTATAATATAATTAACATATTGAAACTTCATTGGAAACATTCATCAACGATGAATGCATCTTCCCGATGCTCGTAACTCGACTCCGGCAATGCGCTTGCCACCGTACATTCCTTGCCTGTGCCCGCTTCTGACGCCGCCGCATCCCCGAACCTCCGCGCCTAAAAACATAATCCACTTGTCTTGCGATGTAGCCTACATTTCGCTCCTATGCCCTCGTATTTTATTATTATCAAGTGTCGACCGTCCCATTAGGCCCCTGACTGCCAATTGCTATCAAGGGCCTAATCGGGCGGTGCAGCTCGGGTCTTAATAGCCAACTAGTGTTATCATGGTCGGCCCGACTCACAGCTCAACACCCATCCGGCAACCCCCACAAAGAAGGTCTAACCCGGTGAACCCGCTGTGCGGCGGATCTGGGGGAGCACCTCGGGTGGCCCTGGAATGTTGATGTATTGGTCAATTTATCGGCCTTGCTCAACTGACCAGTAGCCGAGGGACTTTGGAAGCATAATGTGACCTTAGTTGCGTGGGTAGATGTTGACCTGTCGTAACATATCCTTACAACGATCTGTTGGCCACTCGATCTCGGGTGATATAAGCTGAGTAAAGGACGCCTCAGATCCCTGATATTTCCGAGTGATGTAATGCCACGTCCAATACGATAGACAGAGGCTGCGCAAGCAACTTTGAATCGGAACCAAACGGGCGGACGGAGATACTGTCTAAATTTGGTAGTCAGGGTGCGAGGGTTCTCGCTGGGTGTTTTTGTTCAGTGCCTCGCCGTAAATGATAGTCTCTGATGGGCAGTCGCGGAGCTTGATAAGCGATTGTATCGTTACACTTTTCTTATGCTCATCATGATATACCGACGCCTCGGAAGGCGGGTTCGCCCGTAGTAATGGTCTTAAAATCAACCCTGCCAATTGCTATCAAGGACCATATCTAAGCTATATTTCGCATGCGTCTCCCGTTTAAGAATAAACAGAAATCACATCTGTTATAGGGCAATACAATGAAAAATTAGGGGTAATACCAAATAATTAATCAAATGTAATCCTTTTTGGAGCAGCAGTAGCTCATCTATCCTCTACATATAGTTGGAGGCAAAAACCAACCATCCACCACTCAGGAAGTTTTAAGGACTGAGGATGCAGCTTAGGCAGCAAAGCCAGCTTGTTTTGGGGATGGTATAACTTGTGGTTCTTCTTTTGTGTTAGGGCTGTTCTATTGTTTTCTGACCTAGTATCACTGCGACCATATCTGGTATATTGTGATCGCCACCTGCTATATTTCCGTACTCAGGTTCGTGTCAATTAGCTTCAGTCTTACGGTCGTAAGCTTTGATTAGCGTTTTGGAATGATTCAAGCCGGGCGTGTTGTTCCAGTGGTTAAAGGAGGTTTTTGAGCATTAAGTTTGCTTGGCTTTTTGGTACGAGACAACATGGTTCAGGACCGTATAGCGTTCCTTTTGCTCCCGTCTTAGCAATTTTTCGTTGACTTCGATCACTGCATGCCAGGATCCCATCTCTGAATTATCTTGTTTTTTTCGCTCAAGGAATTCAAAAGTGTCACTCATTTTTGCACTATATTTGAAATAATAGTATCCAAATCTAGTGCCAAAAGAGTTGCCTGGCTATCCGAGTGGATATAAATCAATAGTTGGCGTAGTTCTTTCGGAGATTGATATCCGCACATTCCATAATTGCGTATACCTCCGCTTGGAAAATGGAGGAGTATTTCCCAAATATACTTCTTTCACAGTTTGGGCGCTATCCATATATTTCGTCCGTCCCGGTTCGGTCTCGATTTGTAACCATCGGTAAACCATTTAAGGCTACATGCTTCCTAGTGTATTTGGTTATGTAGCTAATCATCTTCCGCCGGCAGGTCCACTATAAAATTTCAAATTTGAACAATGGAAGCATAGTATCTGATACCATATCGAGGATTGGTGTTCACGAACCGAATCTAGGGCAGACCTTAGGGTGTGTGAAATCAAGTTTACCTTTTCTCAAGCAGATAGTCTATAATATATGCTGGCTCTCGCCACCTGTTGAATATGTATATGCAGGGGTGGCATGCTCAGCACTGCATTTGCTGCTCCAGGTGTGGAAGACATTGTCACTGTTGTAATGGGGCAATCCGTCTTTTAAAGGCTGCTTAATTTGGTAATCACAGTTTACTGGTTAGCATTGTTATATCAGACCACAGAACCGTATGTAATTATTGGTCTCACAATGGTTGTGGATAGCCAATGGGATAATTTTGGGTTGATGTCCTAATTTTTCCCTGCCAGTCTACTGCTTATAACCAAGGAACTTTTTGCCTTTTGTATGGTTTTGTCTAAATGGCTATTCCAAGTGATTGAGGTCGAATTTAACTCCCAGATACTTTACTTCCTTGAAAAACGGTATCTGCCTGCCATTTAAACTTGGCATAGTCAATCCATCCAACTGCCGTTTGTCAGTAAATGGCACAAGGACGGTCTTATCAGCATTAACTAATAATTCGTTCTCTCTGCTCCACTTGCCAACAATGGTTATCTCTTTGTAATGCATATAATACGAAATCGTACTTTGACAGTATCCTCGGACAATGATCACTAGGTCATCCGCATAGCCCTGAATGTCTATCCTGGTTTCTGCCATTCGTAATCAGCTCACATTCGGTAACCTCCACGAAGAGATGAATTGAATGAAATAATTGCCTCGAGAAAGTCCTGGGTAGTGCACTCTACAAAGCAAAACCTATTTTGGAAGCTGTAAATTTGTCGTGGGCCCGTGATGCCCTTCGCCCGTATCTCACTCGTGTCTAAAGATAGGTGACAATAGGTTAAAATCTACCCCCCTTATCTTAGAAAGCATACGTTTTCAGACTCCAGTGGTAATTTGCCGGTTGCACATATAGGTACACAGACATCCAAGAGCTGCTCGAAGCAGTTCCCCCGGAGCACTGCAAATCACAATTGATTTTAATTACAGGACGCTATAGATTCGCTATTATGTCGCTTCTCTGTCGAAATAGTTAAAATACATATTATTATATCTCTGTCGAAAAAGTTAAAATATTCAACGTTTGTTTCTTGAAGCAATGGCGTAGATGTTGTGAGGGGTGTTCATACATTATATCATCTTTTGAGGTTCGGGAGGTAGAGGTGTGAGGGTGTTAACGTTCAGAATACAACGAATAATCTCAACGACAATCAAAATTATATTTTTTCGCATTTTTCCTACTAGTTTACAAGGTTCTGCCATGGAACTCCCCAGTTCTACGCCACTGCTCAGTATTCATGTCTCTTGATATTTCGTATTATTTCAGATTGTTTATTAATTCGGGCCAGAATCTCGAAACTGTTGATTCAGTGAGCCGATTCATTATCATTTGGTGTTTATTTCAAAATCCATGTTTGAATTTCATTAATCTAATTGAGTAATTAAATATTATTGATAGAGGAAATAATTAAGTCCTTTGAGCTGAATCTGCCAAAATTATTATTTATTTTGATGCGTCCAAGTGCATCTGTGTTCTTAGTATTCTCTGTTGTGATTAAGAGGTTTGATAGAACGTTCCCTTTGTGTACTCCACGTAGAATCATATACTTGTTCTGTGAATTCCAAACCACAAAGATTTGATTTCAGTATATTCAATGTATCCTTGTCTCCAATTGTAGACTTTATTAAATTTTTAGATGACAAAAAAATATTGTGTTTTAGAAGACCCTTGACGGCACAACTTCACCTGAATTACAAGCATTACAACCTAACCTAGGCATTCACCTATACTGGGGTAATAGATACGAGACCTTGGGAAATCGGACACTAAACAATACCAAGATAAAAGGACATATACATACTTAATAATATATAGATACATAAAATATAAATTAACATGCACATAAACATTAATTAGCAGGTATGTCACCTGCTACGGGCGAACCCGTCCATCCCGGAGCGTTTCAACGAAATTGATCGCTAACACATAGATATATAATTATATGAGAAGAAATAATATTAAACAAAAGTAAATAAATAACAATATGCGTTTTATGTTCCAGGCCGATTTTATTTAGCCGCCATTTTGTTTTGGCTGTCATTATGTCAGTTTATATTTACTAGTAGTGGGGAGTGGTCGATAACAATTTATTATGGAGCCACTGACACCACAACGACGTATTTTAGTTATTAAAACATGTTCCTTAAACGGTTGTTCAATTGTGAATACGCGAAGAAAATTCCATGTTATTGTTTGGCGACATGAGCGACGAGGCACATTTTGACTTTGTTAATCAACAGAATCAACAGCCATTTAAAATCCTCAACGACTCTTATAACCCATTAGAGTTCCTCTATAGTGTACCAGTTTGGCTGACGGTATCATTAGTCATATTTCTTTGAAAATGAGGCATTAAACTTACTAGTGGTCGCTATAGTGATAGGTTGGTATACTTTCCTGTAGCCAAATTGGATCAATTAGGCCTACAGCATACGTGGTTCCAACAATACGATGCTACAATGTAAATTGTGTGAGAAACTTTTCTCGGCCGAATGATGTCAAAAAGTGGGGATATGGACTGGCCTACACATTCCCCTGATTTGAACAAGTCCGATTATGTCCTATGGTGACACTTGAAGAGACAGATTAACATCAACAAATCATCCACATTCTAGACGTTTAAGGGCAACATTCGAAAATAAACTACTGAAATAACAAGAAAGTCTGCGGGAATTTTATGAAAATATACTAGAAAGAGCTTTCATTTGCGCTACGGCCAGAGGCGGCTAGTTGCCCCATATTACGAGTATATTATATACATAATTTTGGAGTCCATATTACATCAATAAAATATAAATTACAAAGTTGTGTTTTATTTAAAAGTTATTCAAAAGAACTGGAACAGAAATCCCGTACTATATATCGATTAAGGGGTGTAAAATAGAGCGGTCGCGCCGCGGTGCGTCGCTAATCGCTTTTTTTTAAAGACTTACAGTTCCCTGGATACTTTTAGACCACCGAGATTTCGACATATTACCTATTTCAGAGGCAAATATCTTGTTTTTAGCGTGTGGTGGTGGATACTTTTGCTCTTCGTTTATATAATTCGTAAGTTTGTGGTTAGCAGGCGACCGTCCTTTATTTGCTAAGGCGAAAAGGCCCAAAAATAATTTTAAAGAATAAAATTTCTGGTGACCGAAACCGCGACCAATGGTTTTGTTTTGACGTCCGCAAGCCTTTTGAATTTTAGACTACTTACGAGTGCGCTAGATTGCATGTTTCATTATTATTATTATTTTATGCATAATTAGCGCGACATTGGCTTTTTATTAATTACCTTTGTTATCAAGTCATATTCCATTATAAAGCATTTTCATAATCTACGACGCATATATAAACATCTATATCCATAACCAGCTGTCTGTTGCCTATTTCATTTCCGACTTAATAAAATTACCTCTTCATTCTCATTGCAAACAGATTAATTCTAAAATATCAAGGCTACCACATTATACTATTTTTGTTTCCCAGATTCACCGTATCGAACGGCAATAAGTGGAGCTGTCCTTAAAATGCAAGAAGGTGGTGAACTTCATAAACTAAAGACTAAGTGGTGGAAGGAAATGAATGACGGAGGATCCTGTGAGGTAACTGTTGGATTTATTTATATACTTTTGCATGCTTTAGGGAGTCTGAGTAAGTGAGATGTGTTTGCGGAAATGGCGCGCGGCGCTTCAGGCGAATCGGTTAGCAGTAAAAGAATCTCTTAATACAGCAAAGGAAAACTACCTCGACACAGCAAAACAAGAACAGAACTTCAATCGGAACCAAGCAGGAACAAACCAGGAACAGGAACAAAAGAACAAGTCAAAAATAAACAGCTTTCTGCTCAGTTAACATTATAAATAGATAATATTAACGAATTTACCGCGTGAAGTTTTTAGCACCTGACTTTTCGGCGATGTTGCAACCGCCGTTGTCTAGGGTAGACTAAAGTGCTGTCAGTCATCATCCGTTGTCCTTCGGGTAGGCGGCGAACTGCTGCTGTTACTGCGTAGATTATAACGGCGGTGGGGCGGCGGTTTGGCGGGCGAGAATTTTAAAATTTGTGTGCATGGCGGATTTTCAAAATTCGCGCCCGCCTAACCCGCCACCCCACCACCGTTATAATCTACTCAGTAACAGCAGCAGTTGGCCCTCTACCACCAGAACAACGAATAATGCACTTTAGTCGTTTCGCCCTTTCCTTACGTGTGGGCCGGGTTGACACTAGCGTAAAAGGATATTTAAAAGTAGGCTTCAAGGAATTACAACGGGTATTTAAAAACGAGAGAAATGACTTTTGTATATTTCTAATAAGCCGTTAGGTAGTTCTTGTAACAAGGGATATTGATTAGCACTTGTTAATTATGTGAATTTAAACCGAAAATTAAACAATTATACACTCTTACCTGACAGTAGCGATCACCTTGCTGGCCGACTCGGCAATGCCGTTGACGGCAACTGTCGTTCAGCCCTCGTATTCGCAATCAAAATGGGGATTGTCGACGTAAATATTATCAGAAATTTTATCATATAAAATAAATGGATACTACTGCATAGATGAGTATATATATCATTGCTCAGCCATAGCTTCTTCCCCTGTCGGCCACTACTATACTTGGTAGTTTATGCTAATGGCGTCAAATTTAAATCGCAAATACTTCCGTGTTTAATTTCCTAACAAAATACATTGTGGTATAAATAGGAAAAGCCTCATTTTTGACAAAAAAATAGAATTCTAGTTTGCACCGGATTTCCATGTTTTGAGATCCTGGGAATCCAAAAAAAAATTTAGAAAGTGTGTTTGGCTGTGTGTGTCACCCTGTATATGCGCGCGTCTGTGTATGTGGCTACTGGCTGTACCCTCTGTATTTCAGAAACTACACTACCAATTAATACCAAATTACATATAACAATAGTTCATCTTAATGCAGAAATGTGAAAGCTGATGAGAGATATCCGCCGTTTTATTTTCAAAATGGCGGCCTTTTCGAAATTTCAAACATTATGAATCGATTATAAAAATACTATATAAAAATAAATAAATGTTACTTAGAATCATGAGGACATTGCCTATAGCTCTTTTTTTCACGTTCGTCGTCAGTGACTTTTGATTGAAAAATGTTATACTCTGAAAATTGAGTACTACTTGACTCCGTTATTACTAACGCTAGCATGGAAAACAAAAGTGTTTTAGAATCTTGATAATATTCCGTATAACTTTGTTGTTTAACAACAATATCTTGTTATATCTTTATTGGTTTACGAGTTTAATAATTAAAATTATAAAATGATGCGTAGAAAATTAAGAATTTGAACATCGAACTGAAAATTCCTATTAATATAGCCTATAAAACATGAATTAAATAAAAAAAAAGAAAATATAGAACGCAAATAAATTATCGTGCTGATTATAACCAATACCTGCGACGCATACAATGCGTCGCGGTTCCATCTGCATCAAACCGAAATTGGGAAAAATATATGGTATCATACATCAACTAGACTTACTTTAAGGCGCTAATATAACATACTACAAACTCCATTTCTTTGCAGGGTGATGATACAGGAGAGGATGCCGCAGAGGCCGCTGAGCTTAAAATGGCAAACGTCGGCGGAGTATTCCTGGTTCTTGGCTGCGGATGTGGAGTTGCAGCAGCCCTTGCTGCACTTGAATTCTTTTGGACTGTTAGAAAGATAGCAGTTGAAGAGAAGGTAATAAAAGTTATAGCTTTAACCTAGAGTATTTTTTTTGTATTCTGGTGGCGAGTCCGCTGCCGAACTGTCATATTACAATTTTATTGGCCGCCGCCCGAAATAAAGATGTAGTAGATTTCTGAAATAACTACCGTAAATTACGGAGCCAAGATAATCTTATCCGTCCCGGAGCTCTTCTTCCAGCTATTTTGGCTTGAATTATTAGATCTTTCAGTATGACGCATGACTTCAGCGAATTACTTATTCGAGTTTGCAGATCTTTATTGTTCTCGATATTTCTATGTTCTTGCTTACCTAAACGCTTTAAGACAACATCATTACTGACTTTATCAATCCAGCTTATACGTAAAATCCTCCGAGAGACCAATATTTTAAAGACTTCATGCTTTTTTAACAGCATTTCTGTAAGTGTCTAACTTTCCACTCCATATAATAATATTAAAAATATATAGTATTTTAAAAGTCTGATCGTCAGGTCTACATGGAGAAAAAGCCAAGATGTGAACTCCTTAACTTCCTAATCTTCCTGAATAAAATAATGGCCAAACAAGAATACGGTTCCGACCAGAATTATCACCATGCCATTTCCGGCATGTAAAACTTCGTTGCCGACTTTACAAGTCTGGCAGTATTATACACTCTGAATGTCTGCACTAAACTGACTGTCTTTACGTAGCATTATTATAACGCCACTGTGATACAGTGAGATGCATCCTGGCAATACTTTGAATTCCACGAAGCAATTCATTACCGCAATGTCGTAATACCTTTAAAACTGTGAAAGCACTGTGTACCACCATTGCCATAACTCACTATTGCCAGGCATCCAGCACGCTGCGATTAATACAAGTATGTAGTACAAGTACCGTGAAATGATCCCTCCTTTGCCAATTTATTGAATCAAGCATTCAGCTAAGAAGACCATCATAGAATACTTTCAACAACAATATCAAAATTACTATGCAATTCGCGATTGATCGATTGTCATTACGATTTAGATCGACGATTGCGCCATCTATTAATAGGCGACATCTTTCGGTTGTTATGATTAAGCTAACCGCCAGCCGTCAGTCGTGTCTTGCAGCGCTAGAACCTAATAGTTTCATTTAAACGTATTGGACATAAGCATAATACACAATTCTTTCTGGACCGCTGGCAATCGGGTCATATATTTCACCTTGCAGTGACACCATTAATAATGGCGTTACGATGTGATAATTTGTAGTGATTCAGTGATATTGTATCTAATAGAAAAATTACTATACGTGTATTTACGACGTAATCGAGGCATATAGTACATAATAATATGTGGGGTATTATATAATTAGTCTGGCATTTTTCGACTGCTAGAAAATTTCTCTCGCAAGTTTCTTACGCAAAATTAATTTTTAAATGAATATTTTTATCTCTGCTCATATCTCAATTCCCGTTATCAATCTTTCCAATCTAATTCCGGAAACTGTATCTGTAGATGTGTCTACAAGAACTTTACTACCATGTATGATAGTCAATATATACTAAACTTTGTGGTGCTCAGTTTTAACTCATATTGTCACATTCTTTCAATGAGGAAACAGACTACTTCTATGCTGTTGGCTATTAGTACAGTATTATTTGTATATAGTATAAAGTGTTAATGTTTACGACATTTACTTTGCCCCCACTTTATGACTTTATGTACGTATTTGTGAAGTGCTTCCTTAAGATGAAGTATGTGGCTACTAATTTATAATATATTAAAATTTAGATGCTCCAGCGAGACGCCCTGGTATCTGAGCTCTTGTTTACACTGAACCTCAACGCAACCTCAAAACCGGTTCGTCACACTGGTAGCAGTGGCTCTTCTTCTTCCTCTTCCTCAGGCGGCAAAAAGAAGAAAAACGTGTCCGCGACCATCTTGAAGGCAGCTTCAAGTTTTATGAATTTAGATAAAGTGTACTGATCGTAGAAGGATATATTAAAAAAAGACATATTTAATATATTTGTATTAATCATTGTGATGTGCATGTAAATTGTTTTATATTTTTGTATTAATAAATTGATATTTTTTGTGATTCTTCTCCTGTTTTGTTGTGTGATTCCAGTAAATTTGTATTCGTATATTCAATGAAGGTGATAATGGGTCAGCTGCATGGATGATCACCCACATTTTTCTTTAATAAATATTGTAGCTCCTAAAGTATAGCAGCTAACAGGATAAGAAAAGCTCTCCTCATACGAGTAACAGAGACCATAATGCCTGAGAGTACCACACAAAGGCCACATTAAAATATTAGATCTTGACCTATGTCAACTTTAGATTTACTTATGCCATCGATGTTCAGCTGCATATTTTTAAAATGTTTCCCGAATTTCTTGTTGAAGATTGCATTGTGATAAGTTAATGTGAGTAGCGTGGGGACGTTCATTAATTTCGTGAGGTGTGTTTTTTTATTGGACCGCCCCCCCCCCTCCCCCTTGGTGAGATTTGGTTGGATATGGTGGGACCCCCTGACCCTCACGTGAAATTTAACCTATAATTTTTATTTTATTAAATTTATATGATATGTGCATGTAGGTACCTATTTACATGAACCGTCATACCACTAAATACCTAATAATTGTAGTGAAATATTCCCATTTTTATAAAAGAAAAT
>JAOPUG010000376.1:28751999-28767266 GCA_027564375.1 Micropterix facetella | reverse complement strand
TTAAGGCAAACTCTTTGTTCAATACTTTGGTTCATTGTGAAAATCGTGACGCACTACTAAGGTGTCCAATTCAATTGATGTTCTAATCAAAATGGCTGACAGTTCGCGCGCATTCTAGGCATAGGTAAATAAAGACAGTTCTACCAACATAAGAAAAAAATATTTTTTTTTAAAAATCATTAACAGAATCTTTTTAAATTCTATATTCCCGGAACTTTTTAGACAGAAGGTATAACCTTTACCCAAAATTTTACTCGCAACAACAGTTGAGGGCTAATATTTTCATTTATCAGGTCTTCAATGTTATTTTTCTTTTTCTCTATTATGTAGATCCGTAAGAGGGACGTCCTAAGAGCCGAGCTTCTGTTCACTCTTAACCTTGCAGCGAAGTCAAAGCCAGTACGCCATACTGGACACAGTCATAGTACAAAGTCATCTACCACAACGGAGGAATGCAATAATAAGGGGATGATACCATCCTCAATTTTGAAAGCTGCTTCGAGTTTTATAAATTTGGATAAAGTGTATTAAGACGTTGTTATTTTAAATTAATGTAATAAAGAGTTTGAAAAATATTTTGGTTTAATTTTTCCTTAGTCTTTTGTTGATTTAGCCCTTAGTGTGTGAAATCGTTCACCGTATTGAAAACCACGTTTAAATTACTATTATATTTTATTGTTAAGAATAGTCTTGCATAGTATTCACTGTATTTAAGAACAGCTTAATTTAAGCATCGTGATATCCGTGGATAGTGTGCTCGCCCCATATTTTACTCTTTCTTCCAATTCGTACGTTGCGAGCATCCGAACGCACCGCGTCCCTCGCCGCTACGCACCGCGCCGCTTCAGCCGTAGTAATTTTTCTATCGCCTCATTGCTACGGGACACCTATCTAATGAGTGCGTCTTTCAGTGATATTTCTCACCTCATTCTCACCGTGCCGTCGTTCTCGGCCTTTGCTCAATAAATGTCGCGAAGTATGGATTCGGTTTCCGAGTCGAGATGATGTCACTATCCTACTGTTTTCCGCGCCGCCGGTAGTCGCTTTGTTGCTTTCCGAATAGGCCCGGCTGCCGCGGCTACAGAAGTGATGTTCTTTGCGGTACCATCGACATGACATCGTGTACAATTATCGTAATTTGTGTTGGTGTGATCTGTTTGTAAAAACGTGGATTTGAGAAAATAAGGATATTTCTTTGGTGTTTCATTTACGCTGTTACTTACGTCGTCTGCTTAAGTCGTCCTTTCGATTTCTTTGCCATGGCATTGCACCTAGTGCTGATTTTTGTAACTTTGCTTCCTGTTACGGGAATACGGCAGCTGCCGATCATGCAAGCCAACGGCACCGGTATCTCCAAGTCAATTTTTTAGGTAGTACATACATTTTAATAATATCGGTAAAATCGACAAAGAGACGCGGAATATGGCGAAATAGCCGCCACTGTGTCGCATTTTAGGTTAACCTTTTTCATTTTTCATTTTTATGCGTATATGCGTGCACCTAAGAAATACTACTTTAAGCTTTAAACAAAACCGAGCAGCAAAAAATACGTATATTTCACAATACCGCCGGCGATAAAACGACAAAATATCCCACAAAAGGTTATAATCTTTAAAGCGACAACAAAGAAATAATATTCCCTCTCGAGTTATCTACTAATCTCCAAAAACCACGCGCGCCTAAATGGACCAACATAAGGCGATTGAATTTACTAACTGTCGGCGCCAGACTAATGACCTTTCAGTAACTGGTGCCATGTAATACAGGTGTAAATCTAGAGCACTTACACCTTTAATTAAGAAAATATAGTTATGAAAAAATATCGCCTAAAAATAAGCTATTTTTTAAGATGTAGATGATAAAAATCAGATAGTAACTAAGGAAGTTAAGAAATATATGGAAAATTACATATAACATTAAATCAGAATATGATATTTACAAAATTGTTAAAATAGTGTAACCTTAGGTAATTTTGGCCTATCTAATATAAAATAGTGTAACCTTAGGTAATTTAGGCCTATCCATTAATTTAGGAGTATCTAGCTATAGTATTTAGATATATAATTTTAAGAAAAATACAATGCTAAAATACCGGTAACGACATCTATCGCACATCAATGCAAATACAAACCGGGCCACTCGGCGAAATGTACCTAGTGCGAGAATTTAAAAATAACCAATCAAAATATTCACGGGAAAACACGACCAATCGGAATAATTGGCGCGAAACGCATAGTTTTTCCCACTTGAAAGGCTATTTAAGCGGGAGTCTGACTCACCAGGCATATATGGATACCTCTCTGAAGAAAGAAGAATATGACATCTCCTGAAGAAAAAAGAAGATGACAACAGCCACCTACAACGAGAATTCGTGTATACCAAAGCATGTCCAGTCAGTGGGCTGGACACACCCCGAAACACCGAGCAAGCGCCAAGTGCGCGTCGGGAACGCCACCGGGCTCGCACGGACCGTGCGAGTCACGGGAGGCAGAAACTCACCAGGTAGTGTGCATTGTTACTTTTCGCCGGAGTGCATTGGGTTGTGTGCGCGTGTCGCCAACCTCGCGAATTTCAGGTATTAAAAGTTCGTCGAAATAAATATTTATAAATCATTCTAGTAGTGGTTGTACTATGTTGATAAGTTGTATAAAAAATAACGACGCGACGGAACGTAACAGCCCTCGGGTATTTCTTAATAATAATAAATAAATATCCTAATAATCAGAACCCGAATCTTACGAGTTCTTCAGATAAGTTTGAACAATAGAAGATAAGAAACATTACGATAACAACACTTTAATGTAAAATTTGCTGTAAACTTTATTTCACAATGCTGCTAAGAATGTGACTTTTTTTACGTAAGCTAGTTTTCTAACATAGAAACCTATGGAAATACAAAGTGAGTTGTGAGTGCGAACGAGCCGACGCCCAGCTTCACCAGTGGACTCTCAAAGGGCACGGATTGAGCATCGAATCACCGACTTCCAACGGGGAAATCTTCACGAGGCTTGCGCCCGACTAAACTTGCCAAAAACTAGACACATTGGTAAGTCGCTCATTTCTCCACCACCGTGGCAAGTTAAAGAAAAACGCGAAGGAGCTTGCCATGGACCCACAGTATCAGGCGATACTGTTCAGCGCCTGAAAAGCCCCTAGAAAGGCCGCCACACTTCCAATATACCAACAACTTAGAGCCAATATACGAAACTAGGCATGTTAGGATCTAGGATTGTGAGGGCAGTAAATAGTAATTGTTGTCCTTTTGTCAAATATATTCTTGATCTTTTTTTATTATGTGATCGTTTGTGTGTATTCCTCTCCGCTAATTTCCATATCCATTTGATCCATTTTGTATATTTATTACGCTGCTTTCCACGTGTTAGATTTGTGTTGTGCCAATTCTTCACATTTCTCTGTTGTTTTGTCGAAGTTTTACCATGTCATGATTAGTATGTTTCCATGAGTATATGTCTTCTTGCTTCCCTTTCGCCTGCTTAGTACCTCTATGCTGTTGTAATTAAAAGCAGAATATTTCTGCGAAAGATGTGACCACAGTAATTTATCCAATAGATCTTAATCTTTTTTTTGTGATCGCATTTCCTCCAAGAAACTTGCATGTTTTTGATCTGGGTCGCTGGGTTTATGCTTGAGTAATATTTTTTCCTAGTATGTAAGTACTTCCTTAAAAACCCTAATGAAAAATGAATATTTAAGCCATGATAACAAATAATGGGCAGAATAGTTCTCAGTGTTATGTTTCACTATGCAGCGATCATTAATTCATGCTACTCCACTTGACGCTGTCACTAAAATAGACACCCGACTGAAGCATAACGCAGTGCCATCCCCATCAACAAGCCAATTATTTTCAATACCGAATATATTTTACCACAAAACTCACCACGCAAATATTTAGCATCTACGAAATACATATAATGATTAATAAACACCATTCCACTACCCACGAAATAACAATTTATTTCAAAATATTCAATGTTTCTTTCCAGCTAGCTGTTATACGTGGGCCAAACTGAAAGTTTCTGGAACTGGCCACTTGCGTTAAATATCAGCTGTAAACTGTCAAATTGGCTATCGCTGGAAAAGATGTTGTCAATATAAAAACCAAACCTCTAAAAAAACACCCTATATTAAGTGGTACATAGCTTATTGTAGCATATGATTCCGTCGTAATTTGGATCCCTTTTAAGTAGTTCTAGGTTTGGCCGTGAAGAATCAGTTTATTTCTCCATCTAGTGAAATGATTATGGGCATCTGATTGTGTCGGCAGCTTAGCTATATTTTTTAAATGAATAATGAGCGTAGGATGAGAGAGGAGAGATGTGGGTTGAGACAAAGGATGCGGGAGGAGACAAAGGATGTCTAGGACTAAAGAGTAATGAACTGCTTTTTCAAGAACACTTAAAATGAAGAATTTTTCTGTGCGTTTCTAATATTGGGCTGAAGCTGGTACTATAGTCTAGCTGCGAACGGAGAACGAATATGTACAGAAAGTAGATGTATGGAAATGGATTACAATTTTATTATCATCCTTACGAGAGAGGAGTGGAAGATCATTATTTGCTAATTGGTTGAATATTTTGGTAAGGTAAGAAGGTGGCATTGTATAGACTAGTATGTAGTATTATGAAGAAGTGAAAGTAAACTATTGAAGATGGCTTCTGTACGAGGATATATGGCCAAATTTAGGAATATTATGTATAAATCTAATGCAGACATTTTGCAGCCGATCAAGTTTATTAAGAATGCTTTCGGAAACATCGATATATCAAATATGGATATATCCTGAATAGGCACGAGGAGAGTTTTAAGTACGGTCTACTTTGTGGATGTAAAAACCGGAAAATATTTTCGGCAGACTTCGCTTACTTCAGACTGCCATGCAAAGTTTTGGTCGATAATCATGCCCAGACCTTGTGACGCAGATTTAATTATAATTTGAGATGAATAAAACATTTCTCAGTGCCTATCGGTTTTACGCCATCTGTTGACACTTTCCTTTTAAAATCTACGTCACATTTTCCGGCGTATTTACGGAACGTAGCAATTTTCCGGCCGGCGCGGTACTCCCATCCTCCGATTTGGAAGCTGGGACATTGAACGAGCGTCCCCGCACGCGCAGGCGCTCACATCTCCGGCGGGCGTTATTGGAGCCACGGACTGTGCGCTCAGTACAAGGAAATCATAACTACTCGGATTATAAAAGTAGAATTGACTGAGATTATTTAAAATAATTTATTTAAAACGATAATGATTTGTCATTTGGGAACGCACATTCATTGCCGCAAGGTTTTCCAATGCCCTTCTTGTTGATATAAAATTGGCTAAAATAAGACCCAGTTTAAAAGATGCTTACAGAGTGCCTTGTAGGTATATGAAGAACGACAAGGAATGTTAAAAATATTGGACATATATCTTTTTATTATTATTTTATTTTATTCAGGAAACAAACAGTTTCAATAATACTTAAACTAAAATTTCTTATAATTACAAGAGAAAAAACCATAAATAATGTATCCAAAGTTAGACAAATGAAAAATAGTGTGAAGTACTTAATTAATTATTAAAAGTAAGAAAATTACAAGATAAATTATATAGATCAGAAATTGTCAAGAGATTGGCTTATGGTGAGTTGTAAGACCAGTGCACTGTATTGTGGCCCATACAAGCTTTTTTCATCGGATTTACAGGTGAAACATCAAACAAGCTCTCTCGTTCGAGAGGGATTTAATCCGAGCAACAAAACAGGGCGAAAGTTGTACAAAAAACTTCCTGAACATGACCGTAGTCACCAACACAAGAGTTGCTATTTGCAGTGGAGAACACTTGAACGTGTTGTTAAGGGAGACGGAGCAGCAATTGACAATGCACTTCAAAAACAGTTAAAAACAGAGAGAGATCAGATAATAAGTTTGCTGAAACGCTTTCTTGGTGTCACAATTCACTTAGGATCTCGCGGTCAATCTTTCCGTGGAACCTCAGAAAAGATAGGAGATGTGCACAATGGCAACTTTCTCGGTTGTCTTGAGTTAATTTCACTTTACGACACACTTCTAGAAGAACACTTTAAAAAAGTGAAAAAGAGCCAAGAAGACGGGGTTAAAAGACTTCAAACTCACTACCTTTCACACAAAATAAAGAACGAGTTTATAGATTTGTGCGGTAAATGTGTTTTGAATTCAATTTTGGATGAAAGGGAAAAATCTATTTATTTTTCTCTTATATGTGATGCAACCCCAGACATACTCGTAGCTCACATAGAGCAGAATGTATTAATTTTACGATATGCTTTCAAAGGTGCAGAAACCTCCCAATTCCCCATTAAAGAAAGGTTCCTAGAGTTTTTCGGCTTTTCCCAGAAAACTGGTATGGAAATAGCCGACGAGATGTTAAACCGGTTGCAATATCATGGAGTCAATATTTCAGACTGTAGTGGACAAGGCTACGACAATGGTAGGTTGTCACATGTCAGGAAAATACAAGGAAGTTCAAGCAAGAATACAAGAAAAATACCCAACAACAATTTATTCACCTTATGCAGCTCACTCACTAAATCTTGTTGGCGTGCATGCTGCTTCATGCTGTCCCGATGCTATGACATTCTTTGGATGCATCAATCGTCTGTATGTTCTTTTTAGTGGCAGTCCTGACCGATGGGACATACTGAAAAAAAAAACAGGTTGTTCTCTCCACTGACAGAGTGATACTCGCTGGGTTCTAAAAATGAAGCCGTAAAACCTATCGCTAGGCACTTACCGAGTGTTATTGAAGCTTTAGAGGAGTTAATCAACACAAGACGTCACAAGCTCAGCGCTGAAACATACTCCGAAGCAGTCGGTTTGAGTAAATATTTTTCATCTTATAAAGCTGTATTAATGGCAGTAATATGGGCAAAAGTCTTAGAAAGTGTCGATCAAAGGAATTTAATCTTACAGTTAAGGGCCATAACAATGGAAATTGCAACAGAAAATATAAAAGAACTGACAGTAGAAATGCAAGAACTAAGAGCACAATGGCCGACTCTACTTTCTGAAGCTAAACTTGTTTCCAGCAGTATAGGTATTTCAGAGGAGTTCCCTCCTGAACGTCGACAAGGCAGGCAAGGCCAACAAATTGAAAGCTGTGAGGATACCAATTCCGATGTTAAATTTAAGAGTTTTCCTCGTAATAATGGACTCTATAATTACAGAACTAGATCATCGATTTGAGCACATGCATAGCGTATGTAATTTATTCTCGCCGATATTAAATTTCGAAAATATGAATGAAGAAAATATAAGAGTAAACTGTGAAATACTGGTTGAAAAGTATCCAACGGACCTTACATCTTCCTTGGAACATGAAATTGTTCATCTCAAAACAATTTATAAAGCGACCTTTACAGAAACTGTGAACTCAGTCGCAAAAAATCCTCTTGCTTTGTTGAATGCAATTTATAAGTTGCAGTTGGAAACTATTTTTGGAGAAGAATGTACAGCGCTGCGAATTTTCTGCAGTCTTCCCATCACGGTCGCTGAAGGTGAGTGAGCATTCAGTAAGGTCGCCATAATAAAAAATTACATGCGAGGAACAATGCTGCAAGACCGATTAAACGGTTTGGCCATGTTATCAATAGAACATGAAACCGCTCGAAAATTAGATTTTAACGACTTAATAACAGACTTTGCCTCGGCGAGGGTGAGGAGACTTTTGTAATGTTTGAATTTAAACAATGTTTTAATTTTTCTCTGCTAAGAATAAAGTAAATAAATAATTGTATAAAACAATATGGACCTTAATATTATAGCTAGCTACCAACCATAATAAATAACCAGTGCACATATATTAGACACACATAGTACCTAACTAGGAGGGCCCGAAATTGATCATAGTGAGGGGCCTCAAAATGTCTGTGGCCGGGTCTGTAAGCATATCAGGAAGTGATATTCCGCATGATTAGGGCAAGTGAGATTTAGTATTCTGGGGCACAAATTCATTGCAGAAATGCAAAATTCCGACCCGAATTTGTGCATTAAAATCTACTACCTCCAACCCGAGGGGGCAAAGTTCACCCCGAGCGCAGGTGGTTTTATGTAATACCTTACGCATTTTCTAAGTAGCATATCGTCTCCGAATTACCTTCCATAATTATAATATAATTTTTCTGGAATTTTAATAATCATATTTTCAAATTTTAAACCATTCGCTTCTTACCGAAATCGAGATCGAAACTAATCGCCAGCGAGCGAACTTTTATTTTGTCAATTATTATCGCGAAACAAAACCAAATTCGAAATATTGTATAACTGAGCGCGTACAAGTACGTGGCTTGTGTGAAAGCAAAGCATTTTAAACTTTCTCTTTTGCGTAGTTTCATCTTGTATATTCTTGGTGCATACAAAATGCACGGCGACATACTACGGGATGATCGCCCCTTTTTTCATTTATTGATTTGAGCTCCATTGAGCGTAGTGCAAACGGGTTAGAAATAAGTTGAATTCTTTAACACTTTACTACTATTATTGTATTGAGAAGATGTATTGTCGCGTTCAGCGCCTAGATAGGAAACCTCGCTAAATATAGCGGAGACGCGAACCTGTAGTTCGTATCTCGACTAAAGTAAACATTAGGAAATATCGAGTGTCATTGAAATACAAGACTTAGATATTCTAAGGATATGTTAAATTAAGAGCTTCTTCCGCATTCTGCGGTTTTATTTGTAATAAACTTATGTGTCTGGCAAACATTCATTTTTATTAAACTTGAAAAACCTCAAACATACATTCCGTATTTTTCATATGAAACCATCTGAAATACTTCTCATGAAATAAAACAAGATTTTATTAATTATTGAGTTTCTTTCATTTATCATCGAATTTATAGCAGTGAATATCAGAGAAGGAATAAATATTACTTGAATTTAAAAGGTAAAATCAAGGCCGGCTACCATTTATGGTACCCTTATTTCACCCGGACGTTTCCCACGCCTAACAGCAGAGAGTTAAACCCCACGCCATAAGACTGAGCCGGTCGAGGTACTCTCGGGAACGACTTGGACTCCCAAGTTTGCGCGTTCTGAGTAGTCGGAACTCAACGCTGCCTGCCTACTTCACGGTGATCCCCACGTCCATCAGGCGACTTCGGAGATTTGGCTGGCGCCTTGGTTCCTAGGACCATTCTTATTGTTATTTTCCATCATTTGTCAAATCTTACCGAGAAACCGCCGCCCTTGGCATATCTCTTGAAATTGAGGACTCTCATCATAGTTTACAGGAACGGGACAAGTGACAGTGGTCGTAAGGCATGAAACAGGGCGCCGGCGCCACCCACTCGATTTCGACACTGTAACTGAGGTCGAAGGCTCGCTCGTCATCACAGTCTCATTGCCGGCATGCAAGCTAGTTGTAGGTTCGGTAGCCAAATACACTTCTTTACTGGAAACCGCTTGACCACGCCACTTTTTCCACTAGTCCATACCCTTAAGCTTATCGCTTTTTCTTTTTTTCCTCTCCATTTTCCGTTCTTCTTTACCTTCGTTCTCTGCACTACAGAACAGTCTACACGGACCGAACTCGGTAATCGGTGGCGACTACCGACAACCGAGCCGACTGAGCGCAGCAAGCAGTGCGATGCGGGATACCGGGGATACGGCACGAACACATACGAAGGTTACCGATGGACCAAGCGCGCGGGAAAATAACGAAATATCGACGAGCTCTTCTTTGGCATTGATCTCTTTCATATTTCTTATGCGCGGCGATCTCGACCCAACCATCGAACTCAAGTCAGTTATACCTGATGGCAAAGGGGTATAAATATCGATGAATGCGGTGTCATCCTGTCATCGAATATTGACAGTATTACAAGTGTCAATATTTTAATATATATTAATATAATATTTTTAAAAAGTCGCCCCCCCCCCTGCTACGCCCGTGATCCCGGATGACCTATAAGCGCAAGCTTTAACTCTCCGACAAAGTATTCGGCTTTTGTGGATTATTTTATAAAATCATACGTGAATAATTTAAGTATTCATATTAAAGACAGCTATCATTCTTATATTCATCATGAAATGCCTCATCCTCAAATTCCTTTTACAGATTTTCTATGCAAGTTAGCCGAACTGGTCTTAACGTGCAACGCATTCTTTTTTGAAGATGACATATACCTTCAAACGAAAGGGATCCAGAAAACGAGATCAACTCGGATGTATCCCATTGGTAGGTGGCATTTCTGCTATTGCACAATATTTTATTAATTATTATAATTAACAATGCAACGTAAATATTATTGTTACATTAATAAATTTATTATTATTATGAGATTTAATCATAGCATAGTTTAAACTTTTATTTACCTATCCGTATACGTTTTAAAGCTATATAATTCGTAATATTGCTGTAATTATTTTCCCAAGAAGTGATGTTTTTTGGATTTATATGGTGCCGACCATTCGATTCAGAGGTTCAGGTACTTTTCCGTTCAGTTCACGGGTACTTTTCCGAAATTACACCATTATATTCCATTGTTATATCTACTTGGTGAGCCAATGACAACGTCATAAAATTGTGTTCCCATTACGCAAACGGCTCATTGGAGACTTGCAAATGACATAAGCGAATTACCCCGCCACTTGGAATACGCCAAGGGAACATTCCGCACAGCCGTAGAGTACGAATTTGAGCACTTTCCGCACAATTTAATCTACTTTGTGACGTCATAAATAAATCCTGACGGGTAACTTTCAAATGAATTAGGCAAGCTTTGAATTTGTTAATTGACTATAACATATTACTTGTATAATTGACAAGTGTTTGGATACGAGTCAGAAGCAGGCATTGTAAGAAAACGCGTAGATATGGCGTTTTGTTTCCTTTTTATAAGAGGTGATGTCACCGATATTAATTTAATGTTATTATTTTACATATATTTATAATTATTATTTCAATCATATTCTCATTTGAAAGTGTTTCTTTCTCAATCACTATTAAATAATGCCTATTTTGGATAATCGATGTTTCAGTTGTCTACTATACATATGAATTATATTGTATTTAATATTATTTTCAATGTTCGCAAAAAACACTACATCTTTGTAGGATTTCTGCGTTAGGGCAAACAAGAATTAATTTCTTAGTTTCCATATATTGTATTATAGCGAATTTGGTATTACCATTTATTTAGGTCAAGACAAAATCACATGGTATTTAAATGTAAACAGTGTTACCAATATCTTGATTTATGCTATTAATTCAACTATTTTTCATAAGTTAAAAACACTTTTTCATTAACTATTTATTCACATCCAATAAAATTAATAAAATAGTTGAGGGGATTTAATAAATACAATATAGGTAGATTTACCTAAACTATCATCTATATATGTGTACTACTATCTATAATAGTACGATATATAATAGTCTCCATAATAGTACGATTACTACTATCTATAGTAGTACGATTTTGATCAATTTTTTTCCTAATTTACAATAGCCTCACGAGCATTAGGAACCTCACTTTTTTATTCTTTTGTTTTTCTTTTTCGTTAAAATATTTCTCTAAAATTATATATAATTTCAAACACAAATTCTGAGTGTCGCCGCACATTATTTTGGCTATAGATTGTAAATGTTGTCTAACCAAAAATTAAAACAACAGTTTTCTAGCAGTTGCTAGAAAAGAGTCGACGAGAAGGGATAGGACAGACGACAAGGTTTAGTGGTTACATACATGTTTCATCCACCGCGCCGCAAGAAGAATATTCAGCATTTCATTTCCCATGTTGAATTTTTCATGCAACATTAATGGAAAAATAACGCTGCTCACTTACTGGCAAAACGCCCTAATAGTTACCTTCAAAGGAGGAGCCTTATAGGACATTAAAATATATTACAATATTAAAACCCAACAATTAGTCCTTTTATGAAAATTCAATATGATTGATCTTTTAAATTGTATTTAAAATATCTTAATATAACACACAACCACAAGCTTCTATCTTTTTCAAACTCAAAATCTGCTGAACTGATTACGATGTCACTTTGGGAGCAACTTTCGAGTTAGGTTTGTGACATGAATTTATCGTGTAATATTGTGTAATATCATCGATATACCTAAAAAGAGTGGATGAAAAATAGCCGAGCGTACGGTTTTTAGATTTTCTGTCCGGGTTTTAGATCGCGATCACAAAAATTGCTGTACAGATTTTAATTTAGTTTTCATTATTGGATGGGTTCCATATGAGCCCCAACGAGAACTACGTATAAATTTGACCTTTTTCGATTGGCACGTTTTAAAACGACACACACGTCACGTCGACACGTCGATCAGTGCAATAACAAGACAGACTTACACACATGTTACCCGCACACATACATATAAACAATTCATAGTAGGGTTGGTTGTAAGAGATTGTCGTATGACAATAAACCCGCCCATTAAGAAATTTCACAATAAAGAGTAGAAACAAAACTAAAACTAAACTATTCGTCAATCTTAGCTATTTATAAATATCAAATAACATATAAAATAATTTGATTTCATATAAAATGTAATTTCACAGAAATAAAGAAAATTTCAATATTTGACGCGGTAAGTTCCATTGGCTATGATTGTGATGAGTGAAATTATTGTATTATTTACTTAGGTATGAAATACCATAATTCAACATAGGTACGAAATACCTTTTTGCAAAATTCAGTGTCCCTATTAATATGGCACTCACTATATATCTAGTTGTATTTGATTATGCCTGTCAATCAGATTTTTTCTGTTCATGAAACGTATGTTCAGAAGTGGTCATTATTATTAGCTTCAGTATCATGTCAAATTACCGATTCATAATAATTTTAAGCATTATCAAAAACCAATTTAGTTAATTAATAAAACGGATTCGTTGTAACGTAAGTCAGATTATTTAGTGTTAAGGAAATTATACATTATTCAGTTAACTGTAGCATAAAAACTCTTTTAACATAGTACACATTCAAAGAAATAAAACAAAACCGCCAATATATCCAACATTAAACATCGCTTGAGTATGTTTTTAGTATTAGAATGTTTTGGCATAAGTGCTTTCCTTCAGTGCATTGATGTTATTATTATTTCAAACCTCTGATGCTTTTGTGACATTTGTTTTATTGTTTTAATGTCTGAGAAACATCACCTAAGGATTTCAAAAAATACTGTTCGCTCACTTGTAGTTTGCTAAAAATTCTTAAAGTCCTGTCGCACTTACATATTAACAATTTCTCTTCCACTTAGACTTTTGGAGCAGATTCAAGATCAAATGGCTCTACTACGGATCAGTGGGTCTCCTCGTCCAGAGTTTGTTTTCTGAAATCATCTACATCATTCTTGCGATACGTACTTTTGACAACATTCTCGAAATAACTGAAGCGGGTCTCTTACTTGGATATCTTATTTTGTGTATGTATTTTATTATACTTTCATTCGTTTATTTTAATTTTAATTATTTCGATGAGGAAGAATGAGTACAAAGAACTGATTTCCATATCTAAATCTTACGTCTAAAATATGGGTTTGCTGTCCAGTCGTTAGTCCGGAGGCCACCGCTCACCCCCCAGAAGTGTAAAAAATAGTATTATGATGGGCCGACCTTAGTCGGTGAATTCCATTGCAGCTCCGTTTGTACTTACTTACCCATACATGTTCCTCATGGTTAAATATTTGAAGTACATATTACATCGGTCTAACTTGTAAAGCCCATAACTCCACCGGCTTAAGTTTTTCAAAAGACACTAAAATTGGTTTTATCCTTAATCTGAATCGAAAATCCTGATTTCAAAAATCCCATTCATGGATATTATTTTTAACCTTTTGTACTCTGATCAATTTTTTTTTTGAAATTTCATTTTTTTACATGTTTTTGGAGTTGCAAATACAAGTTTGTACCTAGTTTTATAAGGTAGATTAATGACGAAGGTAACTCAAATTAAATCCTAATATCTATTACTCATAGTGTGAGTTGTTATAATATCCATGAAAAATCAGATGGCACGCTCTGTTTTAGAGACTGAAAATCGTCATATTTCCTCTTTTATTTTTAATCTCTCTGAATACAAAGAAGATGGTCTGATGAAATCTTATGGAGTCATATCCATTATTTGCTACGGAAAAGTCGTCCATTGCCGAAACTTGTAATATAAATTTGGTGATTATCATAGCATATTCATCAGCGCTCAACCCTTCTATAACTTCATTCCGGAGGTATTGATATATTAATTTAGTGCATTAGTTGAATAAACGGACATTGCATGACATGGACTTGTTCTTGTAATACAAGGAATATACGTTTGACTTGGGACAGGAAAAAATGCTTGCAAATCCATTGTGAATAAATGTTATACCTTAGTTTTGTCACTTGCCTTCTCAGCTCTACTTTTAGCCTTTTTATGTTGATGAGTGTTGTATTCTGATTCTATAACATTACTCTTGAATTGAACACATGTTTCACATTCCTCTTTCTTTTGGCGATACAGTGATATATTTTTTCGTCTATAAATTTACAAACCAAAGCTTTTGAGAGCAGTTTCATTTCGTATCATTGCATTCTCCATGGTATAATCTGTATAACTGGAACTTTGATTTCCACTCGGATGTAAATATAATTTTGATGTAGTTGATCTACAGAAATGGGATTCTATTTTCAGTAATGAAGTAAGAAATTTCATTTTCTCTTTATATCTGTCTTGCTCTGCTCTTGGTCCTTTATTTACTCTTTTTTTGTTTCGCCCAACTCAAAACACTCCATTTCCTGATTCCCAATGTATTCAGATATATAGTTTTGCATGCTATTATAGTATAATTATTGTTTGAGATATAGTAACCGAAGGAGTTACTGCATTGAAAAATTTCGTCTTTTTATCTGTCGTCCTTTCTTTTAATAAGTTAACACTTAACATGACTGAATGAAAACATCTTTCTCAGACTGAGCATAGGTCCAGAAATTTTAAAGATCCCTTTTCGGAAATCTTCTTGCAAAGCCGGTCATTTTATATGAGATTTACCATATGTAATAGACTGGATATCATGTTTTCTATGTAATGTAATTAAGTAAAACACTCATTCAAAGCGTCACACTCAAACAAGCAACAATCATTATCGCAGAATTATAGGGTATGACATTTTTAATTTTTAAATGTTAGAGTTACCAGGTTTGCTGATTTAACAAAGATATGGATTTATATTGGCCCGTTCGCAGTATTACGTAAGACAGGCATATAGACAGATGCATGCTGTGCGTTTGTT
>JAOPUG010000376.1:28720979-28733803 GCA_027564375.1 Micropterix facetella | reverse complement strand
CAGAACCATGATTTTCAAAATAAATTTGCACAATTTGGAAGCGTTGTTCAGGCGTCAGTCTATTCATGTTGAAATGCTAAACCAAACTAAACATAAATCACTTGACAGCTGATAAAATGGCCGCCAGTTAAAAAAGTGTTGCCAACATAAAGTTCTATACCTCTATAAAAAACACCCGTTACCTTACACTAATAATGGATACTAGAGTCAGTGTATTATTTTTTCTTAATTTAAACGGTTTGCAGTTGGAGTAACCGATTTTTCTTTCTATTTTTCATGAATCAACAAAACAGGATAACATGACGTTTATCAAGGTAAGCACAAGTAAACATTAGAAGTTTTCTAAAAAAACTCTAATATCATTATCTCCAATGTTTGCCAATATTTGGTAATTTCAATGGACCACACATGAAAATAACAATATTCATTCAAACGAGTTTTTAGCTTCGTATATCTAATGAAAATATTTAAAACTCGCAATTTTCGCATTTAAGATTTATACTTAAATACTGACGTTTTGGTCGACTTTTAACGAGCTTTATATTGTCCATTAGCTCGGAGTAACGCAACATTTTAAATTAAACTATTGTTTCCGTGGGACTAAATCTGTGTAAAAAAATTGGGGTTTTTTAAAACTCTGACAACATAACAAATTATTTCTATTGTCACAATTTAATCAAACCGCTCGACGCCGAGGTTTAAAATATATGAAGCTCAGCGCGCGACTTTGTGATTGAAGACCTACCGCTTCCCGTGAAAGTTGTCCCCCTCCAATTGGTTGACATTGATTACTGGGTCGTAATCAATTCTTTAACTTAAGAGCGGGGAGTAGCGATTCTCCTATTCTTTCATAGGTTGCGTTAATAGTCTTTTTTATGTTGTTTTAAAAATACTCTAATTAATGTAAGATATCTAATGATTCTATTCACACAATTTTATTCCAAACAAAGTATCTTGCTGTAGAGCTCAATCTCTAAAGTTTGTGTATTTATCGAAGTTTTTAGTACACAATTTGAATTAGCGTAGGTTTCTATGCGAGTGTTAAGTACTTGCTATTGCTACTTAATACTAGATATTATTTACGTATAATAAGTCATATACACGATATATTGATCCTAAAATTGTAAATGATTCTCTTGATTATTTTTTGAATTTGACAAATTGTAATATATAGTTACGCTGATAACTGTCTCTGTAACGCTGAATTGCATATATTCGAAATTCGAAAAAGGCAAGAGGCACGAGGCATTACATGGCGCATGAGGTACGTATGCTCTGAAAATATATTAGTTCGAAATTGGAAAACAGTTCGAAATTAGAGTTCAAAATTTGAAAACATTTTGGCGAGGCTAGACGTTTTTCAATGGGCGGCTTAGGCGCCTACTCGTTAAATAATATTTCGTATGGTCGTTTTATTTCGTCGACACGCGAACCGGGCAGCGGCGTCTTTCTGTCCTTTCCCGGCGACCTTTTCTAAAGGATTAATCAAGAGCGGTCTTTGCCATTATTGGAATAGGTACATTCATTTTACCACTTTTTTAGCTCTCTTTCTTGTTTGTCTCTTTGTATGTCTGTCTATTTGCTTGTATGCTCCGTACAAAGTTTGCAATCGATGTTTAACTAACTTTCCGATATAATCCGATCATGCTGAATTTTTGCACACAATTTTGTTTCTGAACACAATACAATACAGTATATTCAATATTACGGTAGATCCAATATGGTGGCCACCACACAATGGTGGATTAACTTTCTCTTTACAATCCCCTTGACATGGGTATCAGATGAAAGGGTAGGACAAGTAAAATACAAATAAGCCACTTTACGTCATTCTAAATCCAATATGGCAGCCCCCACAAAATGGCGAATTAACTTTCTCTTTACAACCAATCCCTTCGACATGGGCATCAGATGAAAGGGTATGACAAGTAGAATACAATAAGCCATGTAACGTCATTCTAAATCAAATTTGACAGCCACCACAAAATGGCGGATTACTTTTTTTTTTACAACCCCTTAGACAAGGTTATCTAATGAAAGGGTATGACGACTAGAATACAATAAGACATGTGACGTCATGCTAAATCCAATAAAGCGGTTCGTTTAAAAAATGTGGTATATTTAAAATAAAAACATTTTTAAGTTGACACATTTAATACGTATTTTAGGAATTCATTACTTTGTGTTTTTTTTCCTATTCCTTGATATTTTAAGTGATCTATTTGTATTGGTTCGTTCCGTCGGGTATATTCTCATGTATATGGCTGAACGCAATACTTTTTTGTTATTTTTTTCAACTTGATCTGTTCTTGTGTCAACACGCCTTGTTATGTGGGATCTTGGCGTGACACAAGTTCTTAACGATTTTCCCATTCCCAAACATAAGATGTTGGAATAATTATTGGGCCTAATTATGTCCTCCTAAAATGACAGACAACAGTGTTAAAAATATAATTAAAATTTCTCATTAATATTCATACATTTTGCTATCGTGAAAGCTTATTCGGCTTGTGCCAGCTCTACCGCTGAGAAATTGCCCCCTCTTACGCGACCTCCAACTAATCCGGCGACAGCTTCCTCCTTACTTTCCCTCAGCCATTAATCTTCGCTCTCATTAAACGTAGATTCATTTACGTCCTGGTGAGTTTCCAGCACAGCTCGCATTACTCGAGCGTACAGCCGCTAATCAGGAATTAGAACAAGTAGAAGCTGGTAATCCCTTGTATTATATAAATATGGCAATTAATTAGTCATCATCTTTGTAGCCTTTGTATGGGCAATTCCTTGGTGTGGTGTACCAAAAGCCATAGCAAACTGAATACTCAAAAGCCTTTGTTTCGAACAATCCTTTAGCGACTGGAACAGCACGCCAGGCTTGAATCATTCCAAAACTCTAGTCAAAGCTTACGACCGTAATATTGCCCACAAGGCTTTAACGCTGAGGAGGAAAAACTGACGCATACCGGTGAAAGTATTCACAGAACATTGTGCCCTGAAATAGTTCAACCTCAAGCTCCGGGATACTAGAATGTGTAGGCTACTAGGTGCGAATGTGGTCCACTGATGTGTAATAGAAACACCCACCTGGGTAAAGGAGGAATCTATTCATCTATATGGAAAAGACTTTTATAACGCCGTTGTTTAAGGATGGAGATAAACGAGAAGTGGCCAATCATCGCCCAGTTGCTAAATCATACGAATTTTGTAAAATCGTCGATTCAATTATCACTTAATCATGACTATATATGATATACCATAATATAAAAATAAATAATAATTAACGGTCAAGAATGTATCGTGAAAGAAAAAATTGTTATAAATGTATACCTACCACTCAAATTATTGATATTATTGATCGTACCTACTCGTATATGTAATGTGGAGTAGATATTAATAAAGTTGTTTGCGTTGGCTATAAAATAAATAAATAAATAAAATTTAGTTCCAGGACATAGATATATTCCAATGTCTTCCACGCTCGCTGATCCAGTGTCGTCATCCGTATTGTCTGACATTATACACCCGCGAGGTCATCCACATCTAGTGGGTGACCTTGCGGTCTCACTCTCGCAAATATTTGATCAACGAATGTACCCCTCGTCAATGCCGCAATTGATATGGCTTCTTCGATCGCACAAACTTTTATGAGATCGAATACCGTTTCGTGATCAATGAAAGACAGTACAATCAGCTTCTCAAAATTAGTGGTATTTCACTAGCGGGATTTTTAGTGTCTGCAGGTGATCACAAGACTAAGTACTAACGCCTGATCGTGAATTAATTATTACTTTGGATAAATCCTGAGAATGAATATCCACATGTAAATATAGCTTCTGAGAATGCCAATAATACAAGATAAGAATTTCAAGGAGCCGATCTTTGAAGAAGCGAGACTTAAAAACCATAAAAACAACTCGTGAAGACATCATAAACGCAGAAAATACTTCCTCCGCAAGGGCGATGGTAAAACATATCAGCTTTGTACATCAAGCTGATAAACTATAGGAAATGCGCATCCTTATGGCAGGTCGAATAACGTCAGTTACCGTTGGGTGACCAAAAATACTCAAAGTCGAAATCAAGTGCAAAAACTGGTGGCTGAGAATGAGTTTCTTGATAGGTGCAAGGTCGATTTGGAAAATATATTTCGTCGTAATGTGACATGTGTAATAGTTACATCGGTTACATGACATGAGACATGGTTATACCACTATGATTCCGACATTAAACAGCGATGCAGGCAGTGGCAATAACATGGAAATTGAGCGCCTCAAATTTAAAGATGTTAAGAATAACCAGTGCCGGCAAGATTATGGCCTCCATTTTCTGAGATGTTAAAGGAATAATATTATTTGATTATTTGCCAAATAAACACACAATAATGGGCATTTTTTATGCTGATCTACTTTAAAAATGATGTGATGCCATCTTTTAGAAAAGACTTCGTCTCATTTGTCGCCCTGTGCTCTTTTTGCAAGACAAAGCACCGATTCACAAGTCATAGCTACAATGGGCGCACTGAATGATTGCGTCTTTAAAGTGATTACCCACCGATCGTATTATCCAGACCTGGCCTACAGCGATTGTTTTTTTTCATAACCTGAAGAAAGAGTTTAAAGTGATTTTCTTCCGATGACAAAGTCCATACCACCGTTCCCGAATAATATGATGTAAAATATTCAAACTGGTTATTTCCAAGGTGATCGAAGTATTAAAGAGACGACATGGAGAGTGTGTTGAGGTCGAGGAAATTATGTTAAAGAATATAAGTAAAAGTTTCGATAAAAATATTCTCTTTCACTGTTAGGTAGTGTATTCCATGTATAATTAAAAGATATGATGAATCTTAAATACACTTAAATATGTAGCTGTTAAACTCTTCTTTTAGCAATGTACACGCGATAGACAATCACGCCTATCAGTAGCTCACGAACATGATTCAATATTTTAACATAAGGTCTGAATTATGGTTTCACTAGGAATTTATACCCAAAGGTAGCTTAAAAAATACTGACAGTAATATTTAGGGTATCATAGCAAAGCGTACAAACGGAACGGACACGGTTTATTTATTTTTCTAGACGGAAACAGCGCTGATGTACGATGCTGTTCACCTATTCGCCAAAGCTCTTCATGACTTGGATACAAGCCAGCAGATCGACGTACGCCCACTGTCCTGCGAAGCTGAGGATACGTGGCCTCATGGATACAGCCTGATCAACTATATGAAAATTGTGAGTAACTAAAGAATATTGGTAAATGCTCTTAAACGTTGGCCGACATAAGGGTATTGTACTCATGCACCTCGGATGGACTGAGAACTCCCTCGCCTACTATCGTGTTCTAGTTTTGCAACTCAGCTTAAACCTAGTTTCCACGTCTTCAATCTTAGCCAAGCAACGAAACAGCAGCACTGTACTGCACAGATTAATGACTATATGAAATGTATGACGATTATTTTATTCTCGCCAAATCAAAAATGATTTCTTGTTGTGTGTAACTGGGTGAGCTCGCAAGCGATGCCACGAGCGGCTCGGCTATTCAATGTGTGTTTGAAATCTGATTGATTGTCGCTCGCTTGCGGTCCAACCTCTAGAACAATGGAGCGAATGTTAACGTAGCTACTTTTTTTCGGACAGCATCCACTTCAGAACTTCGCCCATCCTTCAAGAATATTTTTGCCATGGGCTAATAAACTTACGTGCCAATTCCCAATACGCAGAATTCTACAATGCAATTACTTATTCTGATATATTTGCACATCGTAACCGCAAGTAGAGAATTCTATATTCATGAATGTGGTATATATTATGACTAGGTATGCCATGGTATGGTGAAGCATATCCAGTTTATTGTGTCATTCTAAGTAACTTAGGTATGTCAAATACTATATTCATATGTTTAATGGCCGATGCGCAAAGAGTTTCGTAGAAATTAAACCCAGCCATGCTGACACCAAACTAAGAATCAGGGCCGTTCCTACCAGGCGTGCTGTGCGTGCCCGCACGCAGGCGGCCGATTTTAGGGGGCGGCCTGCGTGCGGGCGGGATTTTTTCGATTTGATTCAGAAACTATATGTGTTATTTTCAATCATCAATGTACACGTGGTATATTTTGAAAAGCAAAGAGCCACAATTACAACTTAAACCTTTAAGCGCCACGTGCTGGGAGAGCAGAATTGAAGCCATTGTCCTGTCAGATTTCAATTTACAACGATTTGTTCAAGTTTAGAGGTTTTGATCAACGACGAGTCTCGCATATTGGAAACAAAGCATATGGCCAACACAGTGTATAATAAAATTAATGATTTTTATGTTTGTTTGCTCATTATTTATCTAGCAAGAATTAGTATCTAAAATTAATATGCACAATGTTGCAGAAGATTGATATTTGTATAACAGAATCAATTAATGCTTTGAACAATTTAAATAAATTTATTAATGGTGTAGAACTGTTGACAAATTTAGGAAATTCATTGACAAAGCAACCATGTTTGCAGCTGATCATGAAATTGAACCAGAATTTCTAGTGCCAAGGAAACGAAGCAAAAAAAGGCTTATCGATTACGAAGGACAAGAAGATGATGGACAATAGTCGATGCAACATTCAAATTCAATGTTGATTTCTATTTTTCTATATTGTATCCAGCAAAAGAAACACTCTCAGAAAGATTGGACCAACTGCAGAAATGCAGCGATATCTATTTCTTTTTTGAATAACTTGTTCAATTTGAACGACAATTCAATTAAGAAGTATTGCTCTGATTTAGATATTGCATTGCAATTGAATGGTGGAATATCGATGTCAAGACATATAGATGGAGTAGAGCATCTATACTGAATGTTTGTCGCCCATGGCATTATTTAATTCTGACGTTTATAAATGTAAGGATATATTGGGAAAAAATGTTTGTAACGATTTGGTTCACTTGTCTTCTAATTTGGCAATAGCAATTAGATTGTATTTGACGTTGCCAGTAACAGTTGTAAGTGGAGAAAGTTCACTTTGAAAATTAAAAATTGGAAAAAATTATTTAAAATCAACCATTACACAGGAGCGCTTGTCTGATTTAGCTCTTTTATCAATAGAGCACGACATAAGTGAGAAAATTGATTATGCTAAAGTCATAGACGAGTTTGCTCCGAAAAATGCTCGTAAAGCGCCACTCTAACATTTTATATTAGGAATTGCGAATACGATATATGTTTATAAAATTCGTTAATACAATATATTCATTGTATTCTGAATTTCTCATTATAAATTTGAATAAAGCACTTATGTATACTGGTTTCAATATTTTTACCCATTGTCGAAGTGAGGATGGGGACGGCGAAAAATTGACCAGCACGCAGGAACGGCCCTGCAGTAAGGATATCCCTTTCCTTCGCTTGTTCTTTCGGGATTGCCATAAATTCGCAAACAATGAAGCGATCTATGCCACTTCTTTGCCATGCCCCTCACCATTTTTTCTTTCTAAAAAGGGAAGTTTTGCCTTGCGATCGACAACTCTACCTTTATTCTAATAATCGCCAATGCACTATCTAATCGTTAAATTTTGGAAATATTTTTAGGTGGAAATGAAGGGTCTGACCGGCGTGATCAGATTCGATCACCAAGGCTTCAGGAGCGACTTCACACTGGATATCGTGGAGCTCAGTCGCGATGGTCTGCAGAAAGCAGGAACTTGGAATTCTACAAAGGGTGTCAATTACACCAGGTCATTTGGTGATAGCCAACGGCAAATTGTTGAAATACTCCAGAATAAAACACTAATCGTAACGACACTATTGGTAAGACATTTCTCAATTGAAAGATCGGCACATCATAATACACCATAATACATTTTCAGAGTTCACCATACTGCATGCGTAAAGAAGCGAGTGAAAAACTCTCAGGAAACAATCAATTCGAGGGATATGCAATTGATTTAATTTATGAAATTTCGAAAATTCTTGGTTTCAACTACACGTTCAGACTGGTGCCAGATGGTAGATACGGCTCATTTAATAGACAGACGAAAGAATGGGATGGAACAGTTCGAGAACTTTTGGACCAAAGAGCAGATCTAGCCATTGCTGATATCACTATAACTTATGATAGGTAAAGGAAACACACTATATAATTATTATTTCTATCGCCAGTCAGTATTTTTTAAAGTATTTTTAATGTGATCTCATTCTGAATTTCAGGGAGCAAGTAGTCGATTTCACGATGCCATTCATGAACCTCGGCATTTCAGTCCTCTACAGAAAACCAGTCAAACAGACGCCGAATCTATTTTCGTTTCTATCGCCGCTATCACTTGATGTATGGATATACATGGCGACTGCCTACCTAGGAGTGTCTGTACTTCTATTTATATTAGCCAGGTACGTATGAATATACATCAAAATGATTGCTGAATAGGATATTGCCATTTACGCTTAACATGTTGATTTCAAACCTACGGAAGCAATTAAACACGATTAAATTTACCGGAGAGGATTTTAGAGCCTAATTAAGATATGCGGCCAGCTTTAGGTCGGTTATTAGTGCTTGTCAAACTGTCGTGTTACAAATTATTTTACTTCTACCACTATAGTGGCCAAGTCGTGCAATCGTACGCGAAAAATGATATTATGTACGATAACTCGAGTAAACTGCATTCGATTTAGAAAAATCTTTCGACAATCGATAGTTATGGCTAATGCGCAGACCCCAGTTCATTTTCGGGTTTGTACGTCATACGGTTTGTTTTTTATTGTAATAAATAAAATAAAACAATTAATTGATGTGTCACTGGGCCAGCGCTGAAGTATCAGGAGAACATAGACGCTGCGGCGGTGCTTTTACACATGATTACGTCATTCGCCACGCCCCAGAGGCTCGTGCGAGAGCGAGACACAACGCTACGATCGGCATCGCCGGGCGACGAGTGTGACACGAGCCCACTCCTCGTCATCTCATATGAGTGCCTAATAACGACACGGGGAAATGACTAGTCATGTGTTAGTTAAATAAAATTGATGATGGAGATAGATGAAGATTTTTTGAAATCGGACGTAGTTTATTCGAGTTATCGTGCATAGTAACAAAACCTCGCAGGATTGTAAGAAGACTTGGCCCCCTTGGGAGGAGGGGGAGGGGGGAGAAGTAAATGTTTCAACTAGGTATAAAATGTTATATTAATAGTTAGATAAAAGTTTAAACTTAAGTATGAATAAAATATTTATTTAATAATCTTCATATGACTAATATAGGCGGAGGAATATCGATGAAAACGAGACAAAATGACTATATGTGTTTTATATTATTATGGTTTAACGTAACATTTGAACTCCTTCCATACAGTAATTCCTCTTCATTAAGGGAGTCATTACAGAAGTGGTACAATGGATCTCTCGTGGTTTACGTGAGCACGAACTGAGCAGTTATAGTAGTTATTTTAAACTACCCTAAACATCTTAATATATTATACATACATATAAGAAAAAAAAACATATGGGCCGAAGCTTGACAAACTCTTAGATTTTCTTCCTGCCTCAGTTGTTTATTAAAATAATGTAATTTGATTGTATTTGGAATTGGATGTTAAACTTCGATCATTTTGAAAATAGGTACATGGAATTAGGTTTTGCAAAAAGCTTATTCGAGTTAAGCGAAAGTTTATAGCGTACTTATTTTTCAGATTTGCTTGCTACATACAATCCCTTGCGATATTATTAGACCCATCGAATATGTCATTAAAAATGTACACTTTTCAATAGCCTATTCTTTTTGAACCGTGATTACTTTCAGGTTTCTGTGTTGTTTATTTTAATGAATATTTTGAAAAACATAATTTTCCCAAACAACATACCAGTTCTAGATTTAGCGTGGGTGGCGTCAGTATTCAAATATAATGTTACTTCAATGAAACTGTAAAACTGCACTAATATATAAATAATAAAAGAAAAATTATATCCGATATTTTTGGAAAAATATTTCAGTACGTTAAATTCAGTTTTAGAAATACATTAGATATGAAAGTGTATAAAATACAAAATTAATATGAACTACATTACCTTTATCGTTGTTTTGGAATAATGACTAAATGTTTTAATTTTTGATAAAGTCAAAAATTAAAACATTTAGCCACAGCCTTCTTGGGTGACCTTAAGCATAACAAGGTAGCAGCAAATTCGAGCAGAGTCCCGCAGGTGCTGCTGCAGGTGCATCATGATTTAATTGGCCTGGAGAAGGATCTGACCAATAGGTAGAGCAAGGATAGCGTATATGGGTATTTTTGGAATCGTGGTGACGAAAAAAATTTTGGAATTGATTTTAAGCGATTTTCGACAAGTCAGAGATACCAATCACGGGACTGTTGCCAATGTATATACCTACTTTTCCTGTTATTTTCAAGCATAGCTTAGTTTTCGAACCAAAGGTTTGCGCCTTTGTTTTGAAAATGTGCTTTCTGATTTGAAGCTATATTTCATTCATTTTTTATTATATTCACTCAAAAAAAATCAGGTTTTAGCAAATACTTTGATGAATGGTATATGTTTCTTTGGTTGCGATTTCGGGGTCGATGTATATTGTATCAAGTATTAATATATAAATTATTAGATTTAATTATACAATGATTGGATTTTTTTGCTGTTATTTCACCAGAAGAGGAAGCTCTGTTTTATCATGTACAGCTGACAGTTTTGTTATTTATAAATTCGCTTACAGTACTCTTTACGACTAGTACCTACGAATAAAATGATAAGCAGAATTCGAATGCATTTTCCACTTGGTGACCTATTCGTGTTCAAAACTGTTACCGCGTCGCGTGAGCGCTGACCATCCGGCCACGGGAAGTGGAAGTCTGCTGAAACTTACAGGAAAATTGCTCATTAACTTCGCTTGTTGCTTCGTTAGTGGAAGTACAAAGCCAGCGGACATTTCCAACTAGCCCTAGTGGCCTAACGAGCTATTCATACCAATTATACTGACTCAAACTCACTCTGTTGACGCTGCAAACCGGGCCGGGTTTTAATTTGTCGAACTATGTCTAAAAAATAAATATATTGTTCAGTTTTGACATAAAAAACAAAGAAGATGTTGTCTATATTACTTTGGCATATATTACTATTAGTTGGTTTTATTTGATGTTATTTATAGGTTTCTAAGGTTTCCCGTTTATTATCTACAAATCTATAGTCCAAACGGACAATGGACTATATATTCCTCTCGTGGTTAATGACCTGATAAACTTTAAAAATAGACAAAAACATACACGTAATGAAGTATTTTTTGCATAATGACGAAATATTTCCAATGGCAACATGTAATGGTATAAAATAAGTCACTGAAATAGGCTATTATTATGTAATTACAAGCTTAAATATTTGTGACATGTAAATCATTTTAAAGATTTTTTAACGTTTACTTATTAACGATAATATTAAACATATTACCTAACTAATCTACCAAACAGTATAATAATAAATCTAACAAAAAAAAATTTCTACGATAGTATTAAAAAAGAGATGATGCTGTGAATGCTACCCATTTCCAAGTAATTGTGGTCGGTTTGTATTTTTGTTTTGTTTAAATCTTTTGCTATTGTTTGCATTCATATATTTGGACAGTATCTAAAGTGTCTGTTCTTGACACTATATGCATATGAAAATATTGACATTTAGGTGTTAATATTTGAAATATTAACAAATATTGAGATTTCCTTTCAGCGCTCAGTGTACTATGGATCTAAGATAACATATTTTTTCACTTCAGAAACAAGACATTTGAATTTTAAATAATCTGGCTAATATAGAATCATGCCGTGGTCATTTCAGAAGGATTAAAATCTTAACTTCGTCATTATTCTATCCTTAGGGAGAAATATTCTGATTCTTCCGTGTCCAAACCTAGAACTAACTTAAATGGATCCAAACTACGTAGGAATGATAGCTACAACAAGCTTCCCTTTAATATAAAAAAAAATATGTTGGAAGGAGTTTCCTTCCCAGTTGAAATTAGTTATGAATTTAAATAGTAGGAACCAAACATAATTTAGGTTGTAAAATAAGGTCAGCAAAACTGTAAAACTGTTTAAGACTATAAACAATGATTGATTGATTGATTGAATTACTGACATGAAAAGTCCTTAAACCCCTTAGAGTAATAATAAACTCCAAGTTAAAAGCTGTGTTGAATAGTAACCAAGTGTAGTAATTTATTTTATTTTATTTTCAAGATATATACAGTATTATAATATTTCCATAAATAATCAATGTATAACCAATAATATTTCTAATGGTTTAAACTATTATTTAAACGCAAATTTAAAAGAAAAAATAGAAATATCTAAATATAAGATCAATAAATAAAATGACATTAAATTCTTATTTTTGTTCTAAATTTATCTTGTGTCTGTATTCTAATCTATGTTATTATGTGTATGACCGTATGCGTACATATGTGTATGTATAGTTCATTAAATATTTTTATTCTCTCTTTTTTAGTTGTTCGTGTACAGCTTCTACAAAATTCGTTTTATTATTGTGAATAAACATATCAATATCTTGTAAGTTGTTGTTATCGAACTGCATACCCCGTAATAATAGAGGCTAGGTAGCATAGCATAGTTGATGTTGTATTGTGGAATGTAAATGAGTCTCTTGTGAAGCGGGCTGTAGAAATGTGCTATATAATTCAGAATGGAATATTTTTAATATGAGTTACATATGTGATAATTCTCACCAATTTTCTAGCATCTCCAACCAATCGGTGGTGCTGAATCCCCTCAGAATATAATTCGATTACGGTAAAGGTGCGAAAATCTAGTATTGAACAAATCGTTTTGGAATTCG
>JAOPUG010000376.1:28680568-28701833 GCA_027564375.1 Micropterix facetella | reverse complement strand
GATAAAACACATTTTAATTGTAGGTTTTCGTTGATTTGGTGAAATCGTACGGATGGCAAACCTTCACTATTATGTATGAGAATAGCGAGGGTCTCGTTAGAGTCAATGAGCTCCTCAAGATACCAGATTCCAAGGGCGATACAGTCACTCTTCGACAGCTGGATCTGGGATTAGGAGACAATTACAGGTTATATTGCTTCAGCATATTCCATATAAGTTTTCAGTACATTATCTTAACTTTATATTTTCAATAGACCAGTTCTGAACCGCATCAAACAATCTGGGGAGACCAACTATGTACTGGATTGCTCGATAGATAAATTAGATGAAATTCTAAAACAGGCCCAACAAGTAGGTCTAATGTCTGATGCCCATAATTACATCATCACTACTCCTGATATGCACACAATTGACTGGGAGCCTTATAGGCACGGAGGAGCCAATATTACAGGTATTATATCAATGGAGGCTCAAGTACTTGTATACGATTATTAAAACATAATTGCTGACCAATAACCCACTCTGGATTATAAGACGTAAAAGACAGAACATTTAGATGCAAAAGACTCTCAAGAAAACTTAAATTATTGGATCATTAGTGTGGTTATTCTTTTTCTTAGATACGTATAGATAGTTAGTAATGCCCATCATCTCGATATTCATATCCACAGGCCTCCGCCTAGTCGACCCCGATGATCCTCTCGTCAAAGAAGTGGTGGAACAATGGAATAAGAAGGCCTCCGAGACTGAAGAACTGACGGAAGAGAACACTTTGACCCCGGAGAAGTTGCGCTTGAACACAGCGCTGACATTCGACGCCGTGCTTGTATTTGCAGCCGGGATTCGAGAACTGAACTCAAACAACAAGGTCATTCAGCCCAAGAGTCTGGATTGCGAGAATAGCGACAGCTGGGAACACGGGTTTTCGCTCATCAATTTTATGAAAACTGTAAGTTATCAAACTATTCTTGAGAGCATTTGAGAAAATTAATCTGGTATATATCTGTTTAAGCCGCGCCTTACAACAGAGCATACCAATAAGTTCTCTCAAAAATCAATGAACACTCATTTGACTACTTGCATTCTGAGTGCGCTGTATTGGACCAGCAACATTGTTCTTATCTGATATATAATCGAACATGTAGCTAAAGTCTGTTATCTGAGGCTGGTGGTCGATCAGAAATTCTATTGTAGGCATTACATTTTTTATTTACTTTACCCACAAGGCTCTTGTCTTTTCGTGGAATCCACCTTGTTACCTAGTGGCAACATTTTCACTGCGGGCAACTGTAGCATCACGCTCTGAACACCCAGGTAGGCTCCCATCCAAATTAAACCACGCCTTATGCTGTTTATTTTTGGTAACAATGAGCTCTGTGTGTCAACTTGGCTGAACAGGCTACCACGTTGTTACGGACGATATCGATCTAGTGTGCGATAAACTTAAATTCGCCTTTGTCTTTGGCAATTTTTCCACTTTCGAAACCATTACATATGAAGTCGCTATTGATGGTATACATATCTATGGTGGAATCACTATTCGGTTGAAGACTGATGATGTATAACAACATGGGATTACAAAACCAAGCTAAATAAATTTTGGAGTTGCAACATCAAATTTTGAAATTAATTGTTGCAGATAGAATCAATAAACATTACAATCGTAATCCCAATAGCGTTTTCAAACATTGTAACGTATTCACAGTTTTTGAAATGTTTCGATATAGGATAATACTGGAGTATTTCTTGACGGATGACTTCAGAGAATACTTCAGCCACTTACACGCAACAAGACAAATCGCGAAAAATTCACTTATGATGCATAAATTACCGTGTAAACAACGTGTTAACAACATGTTGTTTATATATATATAGCTTTAAGAATTTATTTATATGTACCTCCTGTATGTTTGTAGTGCCGCAAATAAAAATAAATACCTAAATGAGCTGGAAGGAGACTCCTTTGTATTCTTAAGCATTGTCATGCTTCCGTATTTTTGTTTTCAGAGCTTCGTCACTGGTCTCACTAGGAACATAAAGTTTGATCATGAAGGATTTCGCACGGATTTTTTGGTTGATATTTTGGAGCTATCAGCGGCTGGGTTGTATAAGGTGAAATATTTTTGTTTTTAGTAACAATATGCAACAGCTACCTACACACAATATTTCCAATATAATCCTGACATCTTCAAATATCGAATTACAGATTTTAAAATCAATATCAAGGTAAACAGCTATCTTTTCTAAAAATAAGTAAAACGGATTTGACGCTGTTACTACCGCCGTTGTCCAGGGTAGACCGAAGTGGTGTGAATTTTCTGTCGTTGTTGTTCTACGGTGGGGGGGTGGGGGTAGTCTATCCTGGACAACGGCGGTTGTAACAAAGTCGAAATGTGATGATTGTCAATAAATTCACAAGGTAAAATCCCTTCTGATTATTTTCTATCAAGCTAGTCTTCGATTTCACATTCCTCATACTCCTCGCGAGGACAAAGTTTATGACAGTACACAAAAACAGTAGAGTTTAAATTATTTTTATATTGGCAGGTTGGCAGTTGGAACTCAACTGAAGGTCTGAACCTGACCAGGTATGGTCAAATCGTGGACATTCCACCGGATGAGAATTCTCTGACCAACAGAACCTTCATAGTCCTTACGGCACTGGTAAATAAGTTTACTCACATATATTTAATTGAAATGTCAATAGTAAGGATTTGTAACTGGAATATTTAAAAAATAATAGAAATGCATGCATGGAAAGTATTTAATTTTTTATATTTAGACTAACGATATTTCTGATGTGTAAAATGCCTCGCCGAAACGTACATTTCGAAAACGGTCCTCATGATATTTACTCTTAGACTACTACTAATCCGTTTTACAATAAAAGCACTATTTGTCTACTTCTAGAATAAACAATAATTAATAAAAGGCATCTCAAAATTATCCACCCATTTATAATCGCTCATTTTAAATCCACATTATAGAACATATACATATGAGAAATTCCTGCTTTTATACATGTGTGGTGAAGCTCGAACAAAAACAACTTCAATTTGAGTTGAAATTAAAAATTAAAATAAATTTTGTTTCAAAGCCATGTTATTCCTTTCTCAAAATCAGTTATTTATTCGTCTTTCTTTTGTTTATTACTGCTCGGATATTGTTTTGTATGCTCTCTTGAACAAACGCATTTTATTCAAATATGGTATTCTATGCTGATGTTTAACATCACAGCTTCTTGCAGTCTGTTACAACAGTTAACGCAAATATATGCCGCCAATGCTACAATAAGTGATGGATACTCTTTGGCACTGGGATAAAGCTATATGAGGTGCGACTGGAGACTCTTCGTTATCCGTCATACTCGCCAGTTATCACTTCAACTGACTTCTAATTTTCTCAGAATTTGAATAACTTTTATAAGGGATAAAATCTACTTCCAAGATACAGCGAAAATACTTTCAAATCTTATTTGATTGCTGCCCACGAGAGTTTTGCAGCAGGTACATTAATCAACTCTATTTTATTACTATTTTAACTCTATTTTATTACAACTAATATAATGGTTAAAATATATGGTAAAAAATAATTAATGATAATAAATTAATGATAGGGGTTATTAATTCAAGTAATGAAATATATATTTTTCTTCAACAAAATTTGGTTATAAATTTCCTTTTTAGAACGGAAACATAGGTAGGGAACTAATAATTTCTCTCGTGTATGAGGTTGGTCTTCATCAGGGCAAGATAAGCTTGAAGCAGCAACTAGGCACAATAAAGTTATGCTACAGCTAATAAACCAGTCACTTCGAATATTTAACGATTGTCGTATTCATCCGACATTATGTTTTCCTTTGACATCAGTTGAAAAACGGAGTATTTATCATTTCCAATCATGTTACTAATATACAGCAACTTTAGCTGTTGAATGGTATTGAACAGGTCCAACATTGTAGTCATAATCTCAACAAGTGTAACTTTGTCATCATCATCATCATCATCATCATCATTAATGTTATAAGACATTGTTCTTGGTCTTAGTCTACGAGCCTTGGCTTGGCTAAGAATCCTCTTCCATTCTACTCTATCCTGGGCTTTGTTTTCAAGTTATTCACTCCAAGTGCCTTTAGATCTTTAACTACAAAATCAAACTATCGCAGTTCTGGTCGTCCGACTTTACAATGCACTTCAAGTTTTCCATAAAGGATTCAATGACTCTTCATTTGCAACTTTTCCACATACCCTAATCACATGAGTATTTCAATTTTCAAGAATCTCATAATATTAATATAATTATTGCTCAAGTTTTACAGCTCTTTTTGTCCATCTCTTTACGCGCAATCCTCCTACACGACATCGAATATACTGCGGAGTATTCTGCGTTCAAAGACATCCAGTGCATTTTCTATGACTTTGATAAGAGGCTATCTTTCTTTCTGAAGCTTCAGTTCACACTAGTCTGATAAGTATATTGAATATGGTTGCCTTCAACCTCGGAATAGCAGACAAGATTTCATTTGAAACTGGAGTCAGAAGTACTACTTATTTGCAGCCATTATATGTCCTTTAACCTCTTCACTGGTTTTATTGTCGCTGGTAGTTAATGATCCGAAATATGTTAATTTTTAAACAGATCCAAAGTTGTAGGGATCAACGATAATAATATCATAAGCATACGCCAGTATTTATACTGATTTATTCAAATTGCCGGTAGTGTTAATACTGTGTAACTTTGTCACCACATGATACCTTCAATATAAGATAATAGTGTATTGTCTTTAACAATCTATGAGACCATATTATGTCCCAAAACTATAATTTTGCATTTCTTTGTGATTTAAATATATTCGCTTCTGCTATCATAAGTTTTCAGATATTTGGAGTAGTTCTTATCATCTCTTTTTCTTCTATTAAAATTGAAATTTGATATTTAAAAAAATATATCGTTTAGGTTTTAGGCTGCATATTAAAAATCTGTGCACGCCAGTGTCATATTTATGGACCGATGGCAAAGTGGCTAGGTCGCCTGACCTTATATATTAAGATTCTGCGTTCAATTCCTAGCTGGGCCACCATTTCCCATTGGGATAAAATTAACGTAATTGCATTGGAAATGTGTCAACCGAATGCAATAACAAGACACCTAGACATATTTCATAGTAAGGTTAGTTGTAAGAGATTGTCGTAAGGCAATAAACATGTGCGTAATGAAATATTCATAATAAATATTATAAGATAGATAGAAAGATAGAGATGATTTACTTTATTTTATTGGTAAGCATGTAATGAGAGTCTCATATTATATCTGCTAATGGACAAAGGCAGATTTAGAGCTGTTTTTCGATTTGCAGAGTGAGGGTATGACGAAGGAGTTGGGTAGCAAATTAGGGAGAGTTCAGTCGCTCGCTTGGGGGAGTTAACCACCCGCCCCCAAAAATCGTTCGTTTACTAAATAAATTATTAAAAGAATCGTATACAAACTACGTTTCAATAAAGTTTAAGAGTTCTTAAGAATTAGGTAAAAGAATTGAAGACAAACTAAGCTTCAACGGAGTTTAAGAGTTAGTCTTTGCTAACCCATACTAGAAGCAACCGCTGATGTAGTAGTTTGGAATATAGAATATACCTTCTGATACACGAGATAAAAGACACTGTCTCTATATTCTACCTTTTCAGAGTCCTCCATATGGTATGTTGAAAGAGGCAAGTAGGAAGCTGGAAGGTAACGATAGGTTTGAAGGTTACGGCATCGAGCTGATCGAAGAACTGTCCAAGATGCTCGGATTCAACTTTACTTTCGTTCTCCAAGATGATGGGGTCTATGGTACCCTCGATTCTACGACTCAACAATGGAACGGAATGGTTAGGCAGCTCTTAGATTGGGTATGTTAAGATTTTTCTAAATTGTTGAGGGTTAACCACAGGAAGCATATTTTACCTTTTTGTATAATTCCAGAAAGCGGATCTGGCCATAACGGATCTAACGATTACATCCGATCGCCAAAGTGCTGTGGATTTTACCAATCCTTTCATGAATCTCGGCATCAGCATCTTATATAAGAAGCCTACAAAGCAGCCACCGAGTCTCTTTTCCTTCATGTCACCTTTCTCCAGTGAGGTAAGCCAGGGTATGAACCATTGTTTGCTTTTTCAGTATGTTCTGCGCAGGGCCAATCATATAGCAGTACTGATGAAAAATATCTCAGTTGGAATCACCAATAATGTATGTAATGCAAGTGGTGGATAAATGGGGGCTACAGATAAAATATAGTAACGAAAAAAAATAATACTGAAAAATCTACATAGTAGTGCGACGTCCCTTCAGATAGTAGAGGCCACTAACTGTTATTTCAATCACATCGATGATAGTATCTCATATTATATAATAAGTATATTTTATATAGGTATATTGAGTATCTTAGAATTGGATATATTAATGAGTAGGTACTCTTACTTTAATAAGATTTGTAACGTTATTGTCACATTGGCGGTATTCCCATGATAATAGTCATTGTGGCAAAATAGTTTTACAAAAAAAACCGCAAGGGTTTCGTGGACGAATAAATTTGTTGTCAAAAAATGAGACATTACCAATTTGGATGTTTTTAGGTCTGGATGTACCTCGGAATGGCTTACATCGGTGTATCCATGTTACTTTTTATCCTCGGACGATTGTCACCAGAAGAATGGAACAACCCTTATCCTTGCATCGAAGAACCGGAATTTTTGGAAAATCAGTTCACCCTGAGGAATGCCCTCTGGTTCACTGTAGGTAGTGTCTTGCAGCAAGGATCTGAAATCGCACCAATGTAAGTATGTAAGAGTCATCGAAGATCATGGATGATGCTGTGATAACTTCGGGCATTGATTGAACTCAAATTGAAAACGTCGTAAAGTTATAACTTTTTTTCCTTCTGGTGATTGCAGTGCTGTGTCTACTAGAATGGTGGCTAGTATCTGGTGGTTTTTTACATTGATCATGGTGTCTTCTTACACTGCCAACTTAGCTGCCTTCCTGACGGTGGAGTCCATTTCTTCACCAATCGATAGCGCTGAAGACCTAGCCAACCAAAATGTTATCAAATACGGAGCGAAACGGAGTGGGTCAACCCTAAGTTTCTTTAAAGTAAGTAAATTCTGTTCAAATCATTTCAGTCAATGAGGCGTAGACAACTTACAACATTTAAATACTTAATACTATTAACAGAATCATCAAGTGAACGTATTAAATTACTTAAATCTACGATGTCTAAAATTAACGCATTTCACACGGATGATATTATAAAGCTACGTTCAAATTTAAATGAATATAATTATTTAATTACAACTGGAATACAAATTATTTAAAACAAATCAGTAATTCGAATAAAATTATTCATAATACTACAGTCAATTGAATGATAATAATAAAGTGTAACGCAAGTTATAGTTACAGATTAATAAGTGGTAATAGTAAATGGAATTGTCAATATTAAGTTAAATTAAAATAAAAGTGAAAACGTAGTTGTCAATATCAGTTGCAAATTGTTTTAAAAAATTACCATAAATTGTAAGAGCAGTTCCTCGTATAGTGAGAAAAACAATCCCGTGAGCTCCTTATATAACAAGCTCCTAAAATAACAACCTTCCTTATTGACATTTTGGCAAAACAAGCACACGATTTCGATCGAAAGAGTCACCTTTATCGATAATGTATAGGGCATTATGGCGTATGATCATTTCGGGCTTGTAAAAGGTCTTTGTTGACTATACAAGTCAGGCAGTATTATACACGATGCATCCTACATTAAACTAACTGCCTTTATGTGGCATTGTAAATAAAATAAAAATTATTATAATGCTAATGTGGTGCAGTGAGATGCGTATTGCCGATATATTTGAATACCACGATGCCATTCAGTACTTCAATGTCATATCAACTTTAAAACCGTGAAAATAGTGTGAAGCATCATTGCAATAGCTCAATATGCTGCCAGGCAATCAGCACGCTGGGATGTATGTAAGTATATATGTAGTACTGGTAGGTACTGTAAGTATTACCGTTTTACTAATACTCACTATGCAAACCATGAAATTATCCCTTTATTACCAGTCCTTCCAAGAGCACTAACCTTGATTGAACCTACCAGCCAACTAAGATAACCATCTTTAAATACTTTCAACAACGATACATAAACGACTACATTGTTCGCATCCGATCGATCGACATTACGTTTTAAATAAGCGAGCACGCCATCTATTAAGGCGTGGAAAACTAAACTCATAGAAAGAAAACGTAACTTTTCGTTGTTATGGCTAACTGTGAACTGTCAGTTGTTTCTTGTAGCGCCAGAACCTAAGATTTGCATTTTAACGTATTTGAAATATGCATAATACACCATTCTTTCTATGCCACTGGTCAACGACTCATACATTTCACCTTGCAGTGACACAATTAATGATGCGTTTCGAAGTGAGAACGTGTTGAGATCCAGTGTAATGGTATTACCGTCATATCATTGCGAAGACTTGTATTATGTCTAATCGGAAAATTGACTACATGTCTTTCCGACGTAATTGAGGGATAGCATACCTAGTCTGGTATTTTCTTATTCACCATTGCGACTAATAGAACCTTTTCTCTCAGTGTAATCCTAGAAATTTGACTAAAATTCTTTTAAACCATATAATTCTTTATGACCAAGTAGCATCATGACTTTTTAAAAAATGTTTTACCTTCCCTGCATTTTAGGTCTTTTATGCTTTTCGGCAATTTATCGAAGCAGGATATTCCTACGTAATGAAGGTCCCTCCTTAAACATTCAAAATTATAACGAGGTAATTATAAGTTGTTCTTCGACCTAGTGAAATGACCATTTCCGCCGGTTTTTTGGCCAGTCCGTAGTATTACGAAGGACGAGCCATATAGTCTGACGCATGTTGTGCGTTTGTATGTGCGTTTGTATGTGCGTTTGTTTGTCTGTATGTCCGAAGGCTTCCTGTAGACCGACCTTCACAAAATTTACTACGCAGCCTCTTTGCGTAACACTAAGCATCACTAGGTGGTATCCTGGTTTACTTGGCCTGGAGGAGGATCTGACCAATAGGTAGAGCAAGCATAGCGTATATGGGTTTTTTTGAATCATTGTGATAAGAGAAACATGTTGGAATAGGTTTTAAGCCATTTGGGTGCTGCTGCAGGTGTATCCTGATTTACTTGGCCTGGTGGAAGATCTGACCAATAGGTAGAGCAAGCATAGCGTATATGAGTATTTTCGGAATCGTAGTGACGAGAAAAACTTCTTGGGATAGGTTTTAAGCCATTTGGGTGCTGCTGCAGGTGTATCCTGGTTTACTTGGCCTGGTGGAGGATCTGACCAATAGGTAGTGCAAGCATATCCTATATGGGTATTTTCAGAATCATGGTGACGAGGAAAACTTGTTAGAATAGGTTTTAAGCCATTTGGGTGCTGCTGTATGTGTATCTGGTTTACTTGGCCTGAGGGATTATTTTTGGAATCGTGGTGTCGAGAGAAACTTATTGGGAAGAGATTTTTAGTCATTTTGGAAAAGTCAAGAATTACAAATCACGGGACGGGCCAACGTTGCTGATGTATATCGCTACATTTCATGTTATTTAAATTTTGATATATCCTTAACTACTAGCTTAATTCACTCAATTATACATAGGGTTGGTATGTTAAGATTCCTGAAAAAACTAACGACATGACTAAAAATTATTCATGTTATTTAAAAGTATATTAGCATGTTTCCAAAGGGAGAAAATATGCCGTCTAAAAACTATGATACACAGAGCCAATAATTAAATAGCTATATTAAGAGTTATCCATAAGTTGGTACTAGATATCACAGTGAATTTTCTTACTTTGAAATCTAAATTCTCAGGCACACACTCTTTGATTAAATTGGATTAGATCGTGCCATCCCAGCCAGGATTCACGTGGATCGGTATACCAGGCGGCATATATATGTGTATGTGTAGGATATTCCTAGATGATAGGAGGTGTTCTCTGCTCCATGAGTAGTGGGGATATGAGAATAATCGACCAGAATGAATAACTTAAATCCAATAATAATAAATGAAATGTGATCGAATTAGGAATCAGGGCGAGGAAAAGCAAAGGAATGTTTTATTTTCTTAGTCTCTCGCTATTTTTTTGGATATCTTTATTTTCTGATCTACTTTCTTCAAGATCATATATTGCTGTAGCTTTCCTGAATAGATTTCCGTTATCCCTACCAGTTCTTCTCATTCCTCCATCGCTACGTCGTGGTATTCCATATCATCATTTAGTGACTTATTCCACATATATATTGGTTTCCCTGCCTTTCGTTTTTCGACGAGTATCTTGTTGCTGTCGATACTTTTGCTGTCGAAAAAATTCACTACAACTTGATATGCAGTACCTACACATAAAAGTAACAAAATAATAGAATTACCAATTCACTAAGTCACACAGAGCAAACTAAGATTACTTATTCTCGCGATTTTTGTCCAATTTATTTTCGCTGCAAGTGCTGAATAGTTTCCGTTTCTCAGTTATTTTAGTCGCCTATTTATGCGATGTCAGTTGCTCCCATTTATTAGATATCCCTTTATTGTTCTGTTATTGAATTAACGAAATCGATTTTTCTTAATTTAAACGTCAACGTCAATGTTTTATTTATTTCAATTCTGGACGTCAATAGAAAATAATAATACGTTGTTATTTTATTTTTCGACGGATTTTATGAGTTTCTTCCTTGGAAAAGACCGCCAAAGAAAACGAGAAACCATTTTTTTGGTACTATTATTGTCAAGATACTAGGTAGGTATAATTCTTTTGTTTTTCAAAGTTTGTTGAACGGTACAAATGATGACACATCGCACCTTAAGTAGACAATGGCATAACTGCACTCTATGATTTTCAGGAGAATCATTTTAATTTTTTTTAAGATTGAATATCGTGTTATTCTGCAAATAAGACAAAGACACAGTTGCCTACTGGCGACATTACTCTGATTTTATAATCGTTTAGGTCCCTCAAGATTAAAGAGTGTTTCTAAAGTACTTTGGCATGCTTAACTCATTTTTTGAAATGGCAATTATGCCCTTGTCTTACAGAAGGTGCGACATGGAAAGAGAAAGAACAGATTAAGAAAAGAACATAAAATAGGTAAGGTAACGAAGAAAATACATTAGATTTTTAAAAGTCTTCTTCCTTAAATAAATCTATAGAGTGAATCTGAAAATTAAAAAAAGTGTATTAACACCAGACACTTTATCATTCAAGTAGCAGTCAATCTTACATTATGTTTTTGATAACGTAGCTATTTATTACGATGCTTAAATTATTTTACTGGTAACTATGACATTTTCTGAGAAATTCGTTTGTAGAAATTTTATTGTGTGCTAAAAAGTCCCGAACATTTTAAATCGCAATTAATACAATGAAAGCTTATTTATATTTTTGGTATTTGTTTTGCGGTGCTCACTGTCTTCCTTGAAAAGCTTTAGAATTTAGAGACATATATTCTATTTGCAAAAATAAATTTACAAGCTACAATGAGGATATTAATTACCTGCTAAAGTTCCACTTTGTGTCTCTAGAACCTAGTATATAGATATGTCGAACAACTAACCCTTTTTGCAGCATGAAGATCAGCACCCCACAACATAACAACAAGCCATAAGGCAATGCTATGAAAGTAGCAGAAGTCAAATAATCGGACCGTAACCTGATTTTCCTTACATGAAAAGTTTCAATGCTATGTATATTCACTAAATTAGATACGCGATGACCGTATTGCAATTTACAGTTTATGGTTATTCCAAAACAATGTTATGTCTGTAAATTCTAGTCCATTCTTTTCTAATGTTAAATTCATTTCCACCTGTCCCACAGTGGGAAAAGTAAGTTTTATGTATTTCGTTTTCTTAGAATTAAGAACAAAATTCTTAATAGTGAACCAATCTCAGCTATAAATAGAGTGCCTAATAATAAATCTGGAAAAAAAGACTGCATTCGGTTTTTAGTTTTCTGTTTCTTACTTCACGCCAGGCTGCATCAAACGATTAAGTAATTTGATAGATTTGGTAATTTGATAGTGCTTGGGTCTACTACTAGGATTTTTGCAGGAAGTTCAATGAGAGGTGGCTCTTATTTCAGCTAACTGTATTAAAAATCACGATCCGAGCTCAACTTGAGACCCCATCATTCCGAATAGCTTCTCGAAGGAGTTCTATCACACACTCTTTGATATAAATTATACTGTTTGAATCTGTGAACCTAATTGATCGATAACAGCGTTGCCAACTACAACTAATTCATTTTTAGGATGCAGAATACGAAACGTACCAAAAGATGTATACTTACATGTCTACTCATCCAGATGAATTAACCGGAGATAATACTGAAGGCCTTACTAGGTAAATGAACATTATTTATTTATTTCTCTAATGACGTTTTGTCTTGCAATATGTCGGTGCAATTTGGTAATATTTTAAATATTGGTAATATTTTAAAACCGTCATCAATCGACTACACATGAAGTTACTATAGCATCGGAGGTTTGCGTCTTTGCTCCAAAGAAGTGCAAATAACAACCGTTAGAGAGAAGCAGTTCCATACAATGTCAAATAACCGATATTAGATTTGTTGTATTTTTATGAGTATAATATTAAATCCACTGAATTATAAAATTTTCAAATATCCAAAATTGTGAAGAAGAAACAACATTTTTGAATTAAAATCAAATAGGACTCTGATCATCTATCAAGACGACACCTCCCTCACTGGAACCCTGACCAAGGGCTGTCCGCAGAGTGGAGTCATAACTCCCCTCCTGCGGAGAAACGTCGTAGACAAACGTCTGACAGACCTACAAAACCAAGGCTTCTCTGTATACGGCTACGCTGATGACGTAGCCATTGTGATAAGAGGAAACTTCTTATCAATATTTAAGGAGCTCATGGATAAAGCACTTAAGACGACCCAAGACTGGTACCTGATCAGGGGTCTGTCTGTTAAACCAAGCAAGACCAATGCCATGATTTTCACCAGAAAATACAAACCTGAACCCTTTGAGCGCGTAAAGCTCTGGGATAAAGTGATATAATACGTAACAAATGTCAAATAACTTATTTAAACACATAACAATAACCTAGCTAAACTAGAAACACTACCTCAAGAGCAAAAGAACAAGCTTCTATACCTCCTTGTGGATGTGTAAAAGAGTCATAAAAAAACTGGGATTTTAAACCTAGGGTCGCCCTATGACTCTACAGGGCAATATTGCTGCCAAGGCTAACCTATGCTGCAGTAGTCTGGTGGCCCATAGTGAAAAAGCTTGAAGCTAAAAATATGTTGACAAGTCTTCAAGGAAACTACCTGAGGGCTACAACGGGCGCAATGGAGTCCATGCCAACCAAGAGATTAGAGGCAGTACTCTGCTGCCCTCCCCTGGACAAGCTTATAATTCACTCCGCCAGACTTACGACATACAGACTCAAGGGTTTGGAGGTTTGGGCGAGTGGAAGCGGGGAGGGCCAAATTACGCTGAGCTAAATTTTCTCCACAAAAGCACATTTACCCTGACCCAGAATTGTCTACCCAAAAGTTTTTTGTGCGAGAAATCCTATGAAATCCAAATCCCAGCCAGAGAAGACTGGGAGAAATCGCATTGGTTTCAACAATAACATGTGGACGCCTGGTTCACCGACGGATCAGGAACTAATGGATGTTTTGAGGCAGGCGTATACGGCCTTAAAATCAACCAAAAAATCAGCATCCATCTTGGACAACAAGCTACGGTTTTACAAGCCGAGGTGTTCCCCGTATTGGAATACATAAAACTCCAAAATCGACTGGACATAAAAAATAGAGGAATCCTCATCTGCTCTGATAACAGAGCAGCCTTGGATGCTCTTTCCAAAACCACTACAGAATCTGCTGTGGCTTGGGACCGTATGCAAGAGCTCAATAAATCGGGAAAAGCCAATAAAATCAGACTGATGTAGTCCCCTGGCCACCAAGGTAAACCCGGCAACGAAGAGGCTAACAGACTGGCAAAACTGGGCACACTGGAATGCCCGACGGAGCCAGTAGTTGGAGTCCCCTTCTTTGTGGCAAGAAAATAATCAGGGACTGCTTGGAGCAGCAACACCGGGCATCCTGGAAACAGAGACAAGGTCGTCGCCAGGCAAAGACCATAATGGAGCAACCACTTTCTAAAAGAACCAGGGCCCTACTTGAAATGAGCAAGAAGAGCCTCACTGGACACACGAACATTAGGACGTATCTCTTTAACCTTGGCTTGACTGAGAGCAAAGACTGTCGAATATGTGGTGAAGAACCAGAGGACAGCATACACATCGTGGGTTGCTGTCCGGCCCTTACCGCGAAATAGCACAGTTTACTGAGCTTTTCTCGAACCAAGCGATCTACCCAACCTGAAGATCAGTGATATGTATGGAATGGTAAGTAGTACCGGGCTTCTATCAGACCACTGACTCAAACACCCAGTGGGTAGTTACAAAAGATCTCATAGATCCAGGTGACAACGAGGGCTGGAGTTAAGCCCACCGCTCATTTTACTACTACTACTAGTACTAATGATCAAAAGAAATTATTTATGTTTTTCAGGGTTAAGAATGAAGAGTACGCCTTTATAATGGAGTCTACTTCAATCGAGTACATTACTGAAAGAAATTGCGACGTCCAGCAAGTTGGTGGACTCTTGGATGAAAAAGGATATGGAATAGCAATGAGAAAAAGTAAATGTTAAAAGTTTTTTATAGTTTAACATTATCATCAAAGGATTTTTAGGAATATACCAGATTATTCTTAAACAAACACTATATTTCTTAGTATCTGTATAGTAGATATTTTTAATTTAAATTCATATTGGGTTAAACCTGTTTAGATTCTCCTTACCGGAACACACTCAGTACCGCAGTCCTGAAGCTCCAAGAGCAAGGAAAGCTACAAGCGATGAAAAACAGATGGTGGAAAGAGAAAAGAGGCGGGGGAGCATGCTCGGTGAGTTGAAATAATAATTGCTTCTTGCAATTAAACAAAATTAAACTATTTATCTCTTCTGTATTCATTTCATTTTTCGGCACTATACACGACTTCTGCGCGGCTGCTGCTCTTACTAATATTTCTATTGCGTTCTTTACTAACTTTCTGTATGTCGCTGTAATACGCAAAGGGAGGAGGAGACGCTGGCGGAGGCGGTGCAGTTGCTTTATCACTAGCCAATGTTGGAGGAGTATACATCGTCTTAGTGGGTGGCTGCTTTACTGCTATACTCTGCGCTACAGGCGAAATGCTAGTAGGAGTGTTGAAGTCTTCGGCAAAGGCGAAGGTTCTCGTTTTATTTAACAGCGATTTATTCAATTTGCACGCTGCTTTTTATTTAATTTTGATTTTTGATATATTTTTACCTGAATAATACATATAATCTTCAATATATATTTTTATGTAATGATTTTTATTATACATCTTCAAATAGAAACCAAAAAATAAAGATATGAATAAACACTGATTCCGAACAGCCGATTTAAATTATCTCCTTCTAAAATTAATGCTCTAATCTACACGTCTAGCATTCTATATCATGTATGATCCATAAATGGCAAGACGGTAATAGATGCACTTCTGAAAGTTTTGACTACGACATTTTCATTGGTGATACTAGACATAGGTCTGCTTCAAAATATTCCAAAGCTGTCTTGGGTTCTTCTCTCCAGGCTCGTCCTCATTATCATCTGACATCATCCACCCAGCGTAGAGGTAATGCCTCGCGGTCACACATTCGGTCTTCATTTGAGCATTTTCCTGGTCCATCAACTATGATTCATTCTAGCAATGTATTCAGCACATCTCCACTTGTAACGTGCGATTATTCCCACCGCTTCTTTGATTATGCTAAATAATGAATGGAGTAGTTTCCCGTTTGTAACGCATTGCTCCAGCCATTTTTAAATAAGGACAAATATGCAAATTTGAAAATTATTTGTTTGTTTACAGAAATTACACTGAAATTATTAAATAATGTGTAACCTCAGATGGTACCATTGATTACATACAAAATTAATCAATAACGTTATTTAAATCGAAATGTCTAAAACCGAAAATAGCGCAATCTATCCACTGCCCTATTATGTCTTTATAGCCTATTAACAATGCGATAGATGACACTTATAATTGGATATAATTATTATCATCAGTCTTTTATAATAAAAAAAAAATTATAAATGCTATTATAGATGCTCAAATAAATTGCTATTCGTCTCGCCAAAAATTTAAGCGCCACTTGCGTGTCGCCGTGAAAAACTGTTGCCAAATCATACTATGGGATTGAGCAATCCAGTACCCTAAATAATCTATGCACTTATCTGACTCCGGATTCATTTGTTGTGTTTTCGCCCGCACAAGCTGATTCCGACTATTGCTCTTTGCACAACTGTTACTCTAATCTTCACTGCTGACTGTTAGGTAAGAGTCATGCTTGATCTGTAAGTAAACTCTGATTTGGTCTTTAGTTTTATTGGTAGTTCTGCGCATGTTATGTTTCTTTTGGAGCCAAAAGGTGCCCTTGCTTGAAAAATCCGCCTGTCGGTATCTGCTGTTTGTTTTTGCCGCTACCCAGAATGATTTTCGAGGGTTTTACGACTTCAACAGGCAATTAATGGTACTGCTCTATTTAAAAGTCAGCCATAATTTTCGTCTTTAAAATGATCAACTTTAGATCAATCCAACTTATCTCAATCCATTTGGCTCAGTCTACCATGGCCAAAATTTGACTCTCACTATTCCACAAGAATAACATCTGATATCTTTGGACAAACTGTTAATTATTATTTCGAAGGATGACGTTTTCTTGTGCCGGACTTGGAAAAGTCTTTTGTAGTTGAAAATCAACAATGAATAGGTTTCTAATAAATTACGTATTCTCTATAACCTTATTTTGCATGTCTCATTTCTGGTTTGTGTCTATCTACTTTTACTTAATCTACCTTAATTTCACACCCTGTTATCAAAGGTATTTTAAAATAAAATCTACTCTCTCAACACTTACAATTTGGATTGTCGCCTTTACTAATGAAATTCAATATTTTGAGTCCACATATTAGAAAGTAGTATGTGTGTTGCATGCCCTGCCCCGTCACCGCCAAACTCATCCGAGCAGAACAAAGAGGATGGACCTTCTGAGGAATTAGGACTGGCAAATTTGGGCGGAGTGTTCGTGGTCCTCGGAGCCGGATCGGTGGTCGGTGTCATTATCAGCATCTTCGAGATGACCTACGGAGTGAGCAAACGGGCTATCAAGTACAAGGTATGATGAACTATTACTATACTTCATTCGGAGAGTCGACAAAATACGAGACTTCGTCGATACGCGCTATCTCTTTTCGTCTAGCAGTTAAGAAATAGAGCGGTGACGTGGACCGCTAGCTGGTGGAAACCCTTATTATGAATACTACTGCATTTGTCTAGCGAAATATTTTCCTCTTCGCATAGCGTATCTCCATTAATGAAGACTGGTAGTCAAAACCTTTATATGATCAGCCGTCATTATCTTTTAATAATAATAACAACTTTATTTGCGTGAAATTTTCAACAAAGAGGCGGGCTTATTGCCACCTGGTAATATCTAACAGCTAACCTTTGGTAGTTTATCGAAGGGCGCGTCATTAATAGGATCAAAGTGGAGCTTAATAATATCAAAGCTCGCGATAGTCTTGAAAAGTCTTGAAATCGTGCGCGAAAAATGTTAGTATGCACGATAACTCGAGTAAACTACGTCCGATTTAAAAAAATCTTTCGGCAATCGATAGTTCTGGTTAATGCGCAGACCCCAGTTAATTTTCGGATATGTACGTCATACGGTTTGTTTTTTATTGTAATAAATAAAATAATACAATTAATTGATGTACAAATTTAAGTTAGTGTAGTTCTGTTTCGAACTTAGTTATTCGTTTATTTTCAAATCATTTGATTTTGCTCTGACATAGTTCTGTTCACGACTATGGAAAAGTTAAAATATCACGTTATTTTCAAATATCAGTTCCGCCGTGGTACCAGTGCTTCAGATACAGCTGGAAGAATCAATGTTGTTCACCATCAACGAACGCACGGTGCGTTTTTTGTACCAAAGTTTCCATTCTGGAAATTTTGATTTAAAGATCCAACCCCGGACGGTCAGAAACGCAAGTCGATAATGAAGAATTGAATTAATTTATTTATTTTGAATCATACGTAATAATTATTATATTAAATGAAATATCCTTTTAATTTAAATTCATTATTTCATAATAATGCTTTATCTATATCCTCTGTTTGTTTTAATCAATATACTATAATGCGCATCCACATTAGCCAATGTTTTTACTGCTTGAATTATAAATATAAAATCCATGGATAATTCATAATATATATCATTTCCATTTATTTTTATCTTGCAGATATTCCAGTTACTCTACTACTCTTTAAAATATATTTGTTATAATTTTTACCAGTTTTTTTCTACAACTTTTAATGCTTCAATTAAGGCATTGGATGTTTTTATTGTGTTCAACCACTTATATACTCTAAATATTTGTTTGATAAGATATCGTTCCCTTTATAATTATTGGTCTACCTTCTTCAGCGACTAATTGACCAACCGTAAACTGCAGATAAAACTCCACTGCACACTGTGAGCGAATTTGGCCCACTAATGAAACGCTCAATGTGGCCACTAAAAGAAACACCCACCTGTGTAATTATTACCTCCAAGCTGAAGAGATAAAACAATCCAGCGCTAAATCCTATTGCTGTTTTTAAACGACGAGAAGCTTAGCACGGAGCTATAGTAAGTGGCGATCACAGTTGTCCAGAAACTTTTAAATAGCCCCACAAACAAATAAAAAAAATACAAACCGTAACAAGGTGATGTAGAGCTGTTGAATACGATATACTATGATCCGGATTGTTAATAAAACAACTCTCGTTGTTAGCAACGCGTATCAATCGAGTGTCGCGGAAAATTAATCCCTATTATATTTTCTACAAACTGTAATGTTAACACTTTTAGAATATTTATAGGCATGGAAAGTGTGAGAACAATTATAAAACTATTATGCCGAGTTACATCTAGCAATAACGATATGTCCTGGGTCAATTGATTCCGCATCGACCATTTTTTATGCTAGGTATCTTCTAAAGTGAACACAGTCCTAACGAGCTGCCATCTGAGCGTATTTTGGACAAGCTCCTATAGTTTTAAAGGCCGAGCCGTAGCCAGATGCAGGGCAGACTGAAGTTCCTGCTACATGAAAGTACACCGCCCTAATGGAATAGGTGTAAGGCTTTAGGCAATTGAGCTAGACTACTTATTGCGATAACTCGATTGCGGAACGGACTGGCATAGATTGTGGACATTTTAGTATAAAATAATAGAAATGCAGTAAATAAAATAAAATGAGAATTTGGAACATATTTGAGTTTTATTTATCAGGGAGGAAGGGAGGGATGGGACATACGCGGAAGCGCCAAAAAAACAAATCGCATAATCAAAATCAAACCTATAATACAACTTTACATGTTATAGGAATATAAAATCCTAAATTTCATATGATTATATTTTTTTTTAGTAATTATCTATGTCCTATGAGTATACAAGGGGAAATATCTATAAAAACAATCCAAAGTTTCTTCATGAATTTCAATTAGGATTTTTTTAAATAATATATCCCTATGTCAATATACACGTCAACCTTTCAAAATTCACTATCTTTTCAATTAATTAAGTTCAACAATAACTGGTATTAACATGAATGTAGAAATATTTTCAAAACGCTAGTGCTAAGATATGTAGGTTCGATTTGTATAGGCAGGTATAATTAGCTCATCCAAACGATGAAAAATATAATTAATGGAATACTTTTTAAATTGGATAATTCATTTCAGAGTTAAGGCTACTTAAGTTAATCAGCGTTGAATTTTGGAACGCTAGATTGCATAGTTCTAGTTAAAAATTCAATCGATAATCTAATTTTCGTATTAATTCGAATAGCTAATAATAGTTGTCCACCTAAGGATCAAAATGTGATTTCTCAGTCGTCCGTTTGTATGGAATTTCCCCGATCTATTTCAGGCAGGGAACCCTTAATCTTAAAACAGATGGGCATAAGAATTTTCCAAATCGACATCATGTTCTGAGTTACGGCCTCTTAAGGCTATCATTTCAACTGAACAACGCATAGTCTAATTATTAAAAAATCACTAAACTACTTATTTTAAATATAACAATAAAATAATTAGAAAGTTGAATAAATTTACTAAAGAAAATGTTTTGCATATTCAGTATATTAACCTTTTAAGATTCAATATTTTGATGTAGCGTATTTGGATGCCAAATAGTAACTTCTTTACAAACTTTAAAGAATCCAAAATGGTTGCATAGGATTTCAAGCTGAAAAATTATCATTTACCCAAGTCAACTAAATAGTCACAATAGCCCTGGCGGTTCATATATTTAGAAGCCAACAACTCGCCGAAATATGAGATGGCTTAGTAGAGATGTATGTGGCATATTCTTGAGGGGGTTTGACATATATGCAAAGACGCAGCACACCTTCGAATTAACTTCATATTTGGGTACGGGAATGACGTCAATATGATTTCAAAAACAGATGCATTTGTATACAGTTGGTTAGAGAATCTCACATATTTATTTTATCTATTTTTTATTTATTTTTATATTTCTAAATTATTTTGTATTATACCAAATAGTTTTGATGTAGCTACGTAGCTAGTGCCTTATACGTTTAAAGCTTCAAGGAGAAGAAGATGTTAAAGCTAGTTTTTATTGTGAATATTTTATTGACCATATTTATTTCCTTAAGAACCCCTCTTACAAACAACCCTATTGCATGTGTGTGTACATTAGTATAATCATGTATCAACCTATCTATTAACTTTATCCCAACTCGAATCGAACACGAAACCTTACAATATAAATAACTTAACCCTGCAACTACGACAACCTATCTTATTGCCTGACGACAATTCTCTTCCAGGAGGCCGGATTTTATAACATCTCGCGTTGGTAGACAGATGTCAGGTCACCCATCATTCAAAATTTAAGAGGATTACCCCTCTCAAACAGTGAAAAACTGACATATTCTGAACGAACTTAAATGATCCCACGTGCATTTAAACAAAAATAAAAATATTATTATAAAAAAAATCCTAATTTTTATTATTATGTTGCGAAATTTCTATATTTTG
>JAOPUG010000376.1:28669969-28680468 GCA_027564375.1 Micropterix facetella | reverse complement strand
GGTAATAATCGCAGGGTCGATAAATGTTAGGCACAAAACCACTAAATCGGCCCTTTTAAAGTTATACATATTTTCAACAACGATATTTGTACCTTTAGTTTACAATGCAATGGAATACCTCATGGAAAAAACAGAAAATAAGCACCCAGACAGATATAATCTTGTCAGTCACCAGAACCAGCGAAAAATATCCATTTAGAAGCAGATAACTTGGAAAATAACCACAAATGATACTTGAGTATATTAATATGGCGGGCAATGCAAAAAACCATTTTCAGATTTGCCGCCGATTCAACAAACTCTGAATTTTGAATCACAAAATCTCAGAAATCGGACAAATTTATTATGAAAAATGAATTGTGTATATATGTAGGATTAATTTAAAACGTCAATTACGGGAATCGGATGCGATCACTAGATATAAGAAACCTAGCGTAATACATTTAGATATATTTATGATTACGTAAGTTTCGGTTTTATTTATAAAACTATTATAATCTAGGATATCTAAAATATATTTTAAGATCGTCTAAATATACGAAAGATAATATTTAGAGATAATATTTTTTATAAAAAACTCGTCTAAAAGATATAGGCAGAAGCAGACAAATAGCTGCAAACAAGACAACCCTTAAGCCACACCCCTCGTACGCGGGAGAATTCAAATCAACCGGTACATTTATTCACGGGTGTAAACCGCGCGCAAAAAGCCTGCTTAGGAGGGGGCAATGCCTACCCGGAGCGCTTAAGATAAAATAGGTATGCGCCCAAAAAGTTCAGTTCAGTTTTTGCTCAAGTTCCAGGCGGGCAGTTTCGCTCACGTTCTGTTATTGAGGTTTAGCTCCGATCAATTACAGTTCAGCGTGTGGTCAGATAGCGAAAATTGTTTTCAGGTATAATTACAAATTAAAGTAAAATCAGTATCCTAATAATAAGACCCGAATCGTCGAGTCAAATAAATATTGATACCTTTAAGTATAGGTATCAATAAACTATTTAGTTTGAAAAATATTACATGTTGCTTAGATCACTAGACATAAATAGACAAAAAATAGATTAAAAAACTGCTTGTATTCTATCTTGATTGTCTGTGAGTTGCCCGTTTAAATGCGCCACCAACGGTTATTATAAATTTGTGGGACTGACCGTTGTGGATATAACGATAAATCCCCCCGCAATGTATATTTAGGTTAATGTAAAGTTATTTATAAAGTTACTAGGAATATTATAAGATTGATTTTACGAATAATATAAGATTGAGTTAATAAATAATAAACAATTGATTTCAGAAATAATATAACATCCATTTAAGGGGTAATAATAAGATTAATGTGGAATGAAGTTATAAATGAGAAAAAGTTTATTTAATTACTGATATATGTTCTTTGTTAAATGTTACAAGCTGTTATGAATATTAATAAATATTTCAATGATCCTCATTTATAAATAATTTAAAATTTTCAGAAAACTTAAACAGAGACTTTTTTCCGCTACGGGCCGTCTCACACTGTCGCCTAGCTCACTTCGCAGAGCTCGCTGATAATAGAAGGCATTCGACCCATCTCATTTCTCGCCTAGTTCACTCCGCGAAGCCCGTTAGTTATAGAAGGCAAATATTACTAATTTATTAAAATCTTTAGAAAAGGAAGGCCAAGACTATTTCACTCCGTTCCGCCCAGCTACTTCCTGCTCTCAGCTATTACTCTTTCGCAGTGGAAGGCGTGCATGAAACTTTTATATTTTACTTTAAATGTCGATAAAGTCGTCCTCCGCATTGCCCCTCTCAATCAATTCCATACAACCGCTGAATAGAAGGAGAAACTTCTTTTGTATCTGGTGGCTCTGAACTTCGGGATGATGGCAAGATAATCGCACGGTCATATGAGATAGGCGTGGCGATTATGAGACCATGTCATCATTTTATACAGGTAGCTCGGTTGTTCAGACCGCACTATCTTGTATGCGAGGGTCCTCAAGTGGAGTTTCCTCAATTGCGCCATATTCAACATAGACGTGGTCTTCTTTGTCATACATGATCTTCTTCCGCACTCTCCCAGATATCTTTCTTGAAGAGTGCCTTCAAGGCCCCACCTGATTCACACGCTTTTGATTGCGTTGGGAATTTATTAAAGAAGTGACAAACCAATACAATTGTCCGTCGTTCCCCATAAATATTACAGAATGTTGGCATTCTTAACGTAACTATATAATTTTACTTGTGGCATATGAATGGCTGAAGTTATCTCTAAAGTGTAATTAACTGATATCGTAACTAATTACCACTGAATAATATTAATCATAATTACCTCTGTAAAATAACCTTTGTAATTAACCGATATCGAAATATAATATAAAAAAGAGTGTAAACATTGGGTCAATGGGATAATTTTTATATTTTGTTTTAACACGGCTGGAAGAATAGCACAAGAAACGTTAAAACGTCAACGCGTATGGGCGCATGGTGTCATTGCATGGGGAGCCTGTACGAAACAAGTACGCGAACCACTGGTTAAAGCCCAGAAATTGTTATTGAGGGTTACTTACAGGAAACATACCCGCTATGACTCTAGCCTACTATTCAATGAAGCAAAAGTTCTAGATATTCGTCAATGTGAAATATACCTTAATGTTTTTCTACAAGACATTAGAGAAGCATACTCAAAATCAACAGCAAAGATCAACAAGAGTGGCGAATGGTATGAACTATGTAATTACTCATACAACCTTTGCCCAAAGACAGTTGTATTTCATTGCTCCAATTATTTTTTAATATATTTAATGTTTTAATAAGAAATGTCCAAAATTCACACTGATTTGAGACAAAAGTAAAAAAAATGGCTCCTTCACGACGTAGGTCGTTTAAAGTCTAAAATGCAATTGCTTCATAGAATATTCTATTCGTATATGATTATACTTTTTATTTCTTGTATATTTATATTAATAGATATCGTATATATGTTTTCATTATTTATTGTAATATTTTATCGTATGATTTTAGTATTAATATTGAAAGTAGTTATTTATATTGTAGTCAGTTATGACAAAAAAAGCAAACAAAGACAGTGTATTTCTTATGCCCAGATACAGACTGCATGTTCATTTAGAATGATCGTATGGGTTGTGTTTATGTTTCCCTTATTGTTTATGTAACCAATTATAATCTATATCTGTACGATCGCACTGGTAACACACTATTAAATGTAAGCAAATAAAAAAAAATCGTTGTTGTATCCCTAAAAATCTTTTTGCGATAGGTCTTGCTATACACTGCTAGCTCATAACCGATCAGCGGCTCCGCTAAAGCTCTGTAAACCATTAGGAGTGTCGTCATGTCTAGCTGCTTCCGTAAATGGAAAATTTGCTGAAGACAAATGCGTAACTTTTTACAGTCTAGGTCATGTGTTTGCTCAAGTGGAACCGCTGATGCAACAAGTGTCCGAGATATCGGGCAGAAGCCACAAGTTCTATCTCCTGGCGAGAGCATTGCTATGGGTCCGATTCGCTACTCTCGGAATAAGGGTAAGGGTACCTTTAAATTTGGGCTACTCGCCCTACGAATCTGCTGTACAGAGCGATTAGATGGAGTTGGTTTTATCTACGTTGAGGACGAAGCTTTTATCGTGGGACAATATCTGCAGGTTGTCGACGTCCCTTTTGCAATTTCACCATGGTGTCTTCAAACATGGCTCTTCTCGCGACTATTAGCGTACCATCGGCGTATATTGGATATATTGAAACTCCTGAATCACGTTAGGTAAATCGTTGCTATATGCCGTAGATAATCTAAGTAGATATAGATTATTTCAGGACTTGAGCATTTTTCCTAAATAGAATAGGATATAATAAGGTGAAACATTTTATACTCGCTTTACCAAAAATTTTTACTTAGTCAAATTCTCTGATATACCGAAAATATATCATCTGGATAACAATGCAGATGAAAACGTAGTTATGTTATATACCTAATTTCTCTCGCCACTACGATTCCAAAAATAGCCATATACATTATGATTGATCTACCTATGGCCAGATCCTCCTCCAGGCAAAGTAAGCCATGATACACATCTGCAGCAGCATCAAAATGGCATAAAACCTACTCCAACAAGTTTTCCTCGCCACCACGATTCCAAATATACCCATATACGTTATGCTTGCTCTACCTATGGTCAGATTCTCCTCCAGGATATACACCTGCAGCAGTACCAAAATAGTTTAAAACCTATTTCAACAAGTTTCCCTCGCCACCACGATTCCAAAAATACCCATATACGCTATGCTTGCTCTACCTATTGGTCAGATCCTCCTCCATTTCAAGTAAACCAGGATACAGCTGCAGCAGCACCCAAATGGTTTAAAGCTTATTCCAACAAGTTTCTCTCGTGACCACGATTCCAAAAATACCCATATACGCTATGCTTGCTCTACCTATTGGTCAGATCCTCGGACTGGGACTCGTATCGAATTCGCTGCCACCTGGTATTACTTAGGTCTATCCAGGAAAGCTACGTACCAAATTTGGTTAAGATAGGACTACGGGAAGTTTTATGGCAGACGGACAAACAAACAAACGCACAGCAAGCATCAGACTATGTATATGGCGCGTCTTACGTAATACTGCAGACGGGACAAAAAGGCTGATAACGCAATACAAAGGACACACTTATGATATAAGAACAAGTCAGACATAAGTACATAAATATAAACAAGACGTAAGTACATAAGTAATCAATATGAGATTCTTTTAAAATGTGCAATAATAAAAAAATAGTTCATCTAGGTACCTACTTACCTAGATCGTGATGGTTTCCGCATACACATAGTAATCGTCTAACCTGCAGTTAGCATGCGTCAAAGCTAATTTGGCCTATATTCCGTTAAGTTTTTTAGATACATCAATATGTTATAGTCAGATTTTTTAGTTTTAGTCATTATCGCATTTTCCTTCCCGGTGTTAATATCTAACAGCACCAGATTCGCTTGCATATTTGTATTTTATATATATATACGTTTTTTTTATGTTTTTCCGATTCTTTTGAAGTAAAGCATTTTCAATTCCGATTCCGAAGCAATCCGATTCTTTTTAAATTGTAGGCGATATTCTCAGAATCCTAAGTCACATGTATTTATTTTTCTAATAGCAGTATTACAGGTTTTATGTATTTTTAAAATGCCGCCATTTTGGAACAAAATAATGGATATCTCTCATCAGCTATTCAAATTCCCTAGTTAAATAATGTGTGTAACATAATGTATTCAGAAAAGTAACAAACAAGAAAGAGAATGCAAAATTGTAATCGACGGAATTATTAAATCACCTGAATGAAGAAAGTGTATTGAAATTCGAATAATAGCCCAAATCAAACAAACTGCTTACATAAAATGAAGAATTTGCAGCCGTGGTTATTCCACACAAAGCACTTGTCATAGAATATTCTGCAAAATGGAGAAGCTTACGGTTTTCTGTATAATCGGGTTGCTGTTCCTAAATGGGATAGTTTCCGCCGATGACGATAGTGATGACAGCAGCAATAGCAGTGATGAGGACAGTGGGAACAGTGAAATTTCTAGGAGAAACAAGTAAAGTATACAGTATATATTTCTTTTACAATTTCTGAATGTTATTGATTTCAGGTGATATAATAATAAAAAATAATTGAAATAAATAACTAAAAAAACAATAATTTTTCAGATCCAAACAAATTTGTATTCCGCAATGGATCAAGAAAGACAAACTGGTGATTGACACAGATGGATCCTTAAGCGACGCCTTCGGCCTGATCAACATACTCAAGGCCTCGAAACTCAAAAAAGCGTAAGTTTTTACCAAAGTCTCTCTGTCTGTACATATGTTCACGTAATGCGTTCGCGTAAAATAAAGTGTGTGAAAATTGGAAAATATTTTCATATTACTTCTGCCACCTAAATGGCCAAATCTTTAAATCTTGCTCCGTTTTGTTACTATGCACGATAAATCGAATTAACTAATTGCTCTTCGTCGAGGGAGTCATTACAGGAGTGGCACAAAGAATCCCTTGTGGTTTACGTGCTAAGTTCAGGTAGTTTTTTTAAAACTACCCTGAACATCTTAATATATTATACATATATATAAGAAATTAATCATATGGGCCGAAGTTTGACAAACCCTTGAGTTTTCCCCCAGCCCCAGTTTTCATATTGTATTTAGTGTTTTTCAAAGTATTCTCCCTGGCAATTTGCCATTTTATCATTATTTGAAACCATTGGGAAATTTTAGATGTCTCCTCAATAGCTTCTTGTAACTCTATCACCGCTTCTGAGGCCGAGTGCCGTATACCTCGAAGTTAATCTTTATTTTTTTTTAAACAAAAAGAAATCGTAGGGTGCATGGTCCGGATTGTATGAAATATGTAGGGTTCCTAATGGTTCCGTTGCACCTTGGGACAGATGGCCACTTTTGTCAACTCAGTCGGCCCAACTCACGGAGCAACTCTTATCCGGGAGCCTCCACGAAGAGGGACTAACCGGGTGAAACCGCTGTGCGGCGGATCTGGAGGAATACCTCGGGTGGAACTGGGCGGCTGACGCAATGGTCGGTTTGGTTCCAAATGGTTTCGTGTATCTTGGGCCTAATGGCCACTTTTGTCAACTCGGTCGGCCCAAGTCACGGAGCAACTCCTATCCGGGAGCCCCTTCGAAGAGGGACCAACCCGGTGAACCCGCTGTTCGGCTGATCTGGGAACAGAACCTCGGGCGAAACTGAGCGGTTGACGCATTGGTCCGTTTACCTGCCTTGTTGCTCAATCGGCAGAGACCCGGAGGGACATGGGAATGTATTTTCGCTAAGACGCGGGGGTAGATGTTATCCTAATGTCACCTATCCTTAGAAACGATCCGTTTGCTACCCAATCTCGGGTGATAGCCGCGAAATAGACTCCTCCAGTCTGCGATAATTCCGAGTTACGGAATACCGCGTTTTTGCATTAGGTAGAGGCCGCTCAAGTGACTTCGAACCTGCGACTAGATGGAAGATCGGAGAAATCTGACATTTGGGAGTGGGGGCGCGAGGGGTCTCACTGAGTTTGAAATTTTCCAGTGCCTCGCGGTGAGGAGTTGGACTCTTGCACGCAGTGACGGAGTTGGATATGTATTGTCCAAATACCTTACGCTCATCTCGGGGCGACATAAAGATAAGATTCGTCGAAACGACTCGAGGTGACGGGTTCGCCCGTAGCTTGGTCTTAAATCCACTGTTTACCGGCTATGCTGCTCAACCGGCAGAGACCTGGAGGGGTCTGGAAATATATGTTCTCTAAGACGCGAGGTAGATGTTGATCTGTTGTCTCTTATCCTTAGAAACGATCCGTTGGTCACTCGATCTCGGGTGGTATATTCCGAGTAAAAGACGTCTCGGATCCGCGATCGTTACAAGTCACGGAATACCGCCTACAATGCAACAAGTAGAGGCAGCGCAAGTGACTCCTAACCCGTGACCAGATGGTAGGATGGAGAAATTCGTCCAAATCTGGGAGTCAGGGTGCGTGGATGCCCGCTGGGTGTCTTTGCTCAGTGCCTTGCAATAAGGATTGACCTCTGACGGGCAGTGGTTGAGCTTGGTACGTAGATCGTTTACGTCCAAAAATCTCTGCGTTCATCTCGTGATATAACGATACAGTTCGTTGAAAACTCCTGGGGTGGCGGACTCGCCCGTAGCTTAGACACTTACTAATGTATGGGGATATCATCAATTCCACGTTGGAGGATTTCAAAAATGCCGGTGTTATCTTAGTAGTGTGCGGATGCATTCCTGTGATGGACAACTACTCTACTGAGAGGACGTTTTTCACGAACTTTTTCTAAAGCACTTGACAAACAAATGTCAATCAACAGTGACTGTTATTTGATTTTCAAGTAAAATTGTCGGGCAGTGTCCTTTCTTACTAAAAAAGAAGCAACCATGATTTTACCAGTGGTTCGACCTTTCTTGATTTTCGTCGGTAAATCCTCCAAAGCTCCGCCGCTCCAAACTCCGCCGGTTGACTCATTCTGTCAGGTTCGTAACAGTACATTCAGCTTTCGTCTCATATTACGATAACATATACTGCTAATAATTACCCTCTGTCGTATATTTTTGTCATTTTATCATACCACTTTATACTCTGTCGTTTTTGAAGTCTGTGTACGTGCGAAACTACTGGTTCTAGTTGTCGTACAGCATCAATGTTAAAACCTGTCACTAATGTCACTGCCCGGCTTTCGCGTGAATCATCTTAATACGTCCACGTTTCAATTCATTATACTAGAAGTTCACAGAGCTACGAGATAGGGCTTCATCATCCAATGCTAATTAAAATCTTTGGCAAGTTTCTTGTTGACTGTTGACCACAGCCAAAACTTTCATCGATTTTTTTTCTACCTAAATCGATCGTTAGATGAACACGCAATTTTCAGGATAGCGCCACAAATAAAAAAGAAGTGACAGATGTAAAAAATAAAATGTATTCTTCAGCCAAAGAATTCTATTTTCAAAAATAGGAATTACTTTTTAAATATCTTTGTGACCTAGTGGCCTGTTCTAATATCTAGTGGCCAGTTCCAGAAACTTTTAATATGGCCTAAAAATATTTCATTTAATTAATACTTTTTATATTACGGTTTCTGTATAATTTTTTATAGTATTTGTATAACTTTGTATAATGTTATGTAACTATGGTATATGTTATGTACCTGTGTATGTACCTATGTACCTATGTAGATCTTTCTATCTATATTGAACAAATTCCAAAACAATGTTGTTAAATAAAATAAACTATCTTGTATCACATGGCTGCGCTGCGTAAACCAGGAAACATACTCGTACATAGTATCATATGCTGTTATCCGAAACAAATTCTAATTACTTCGTTAAATCCTACCCCTCAGGTTCCGTTCCGCCAAGAGCTGATCGAGGAAGTCAAGTTCCTCATGCAGTGTAGCGGCAATACGAAACCGGTTAGGCACCGGTCAGTCAGCGAGGACCGCGAGCGGGAGACCAAGTCCAAATCTCCGGAATCTCGCAAGTCCTCAAGATCTGCTGCCTCCAGCCACGCCAGCAGAACGTCTCAAGCGTCTAAGTATCGCAGAAGGATGAGGAACGCCAGTGCGTCATAATTATAATTAAAATAAAATGTAAATCAGATTTTAAGTATTTAATTTTATTAGGTACATTAGCATTTTACTAGTATAAGTTATGGTTTGTTTGTTTCAGGAGTATAACATGTAATAAAATTTTGCAATAATTTTGTCGTTTGTTGTACTTTTAACTATGCCAATTTCATATTCCTAAAATGTACATGCATTTAAACTATCCATTTTATTTTTCTCATATTATATTATTAAGCGCATGTCTCTTCTCCCACTTTCGACTATTCAAACTTCATATTTCGAGGATTTCTATCCTTAAAGAAAATATTTTTTTATATTTTGTTCATAGCTTTCTAATCAAACGTTTCCACACCATTCAACCTTCATGTTTTGAAAATATTGTCTCTGAATTGTTTTCATATTTATTTCTACTAAGCAATTTTTAACGGACTTCAAAAACTGAGGAGGTTATCAATTTCACCCGTTTCTCTGATCGTTTGTTTGTTTGTATTCGGAACGGTTAGTAGGTGTTCTAGAATGGTTAGGAGGTGTTAAATATGTTTTAGCAAGTTATTTGGGGGTAGCTTTTCAGGGTAGCTTTTAGACCTAATAAATTGTAATCATTGTATACATTTAGGGAGGGACAGCATGTAAAAGGCGGGTAAATAAAAATATATTTCAATATGATCATATGATATACCAAAATGAAGGGCAAGTCGAGTGGACGAATATTTAAAATACATATTTAAGCAATATACAGCGTGGCGTGGGAAATATGAGTACCTAATATTATAGTATTAATTGAGACAACGTGATTTTTTTTAGTGTACTTGATTGGGGGGGGGGGAGAGGGAAGCTTGCGGGGGAAATTGTGAATAATATACTGATTACAGTATATGGAGTGTAGTTTGTAAACTGTAAGTATATTGGCATAGACAATGCCTCATATTAAGTTTTAGATCATTATATCTTAAATATTTTATTAACTAATACATGCTTGTAATTATTTTTTAGGCGAAGTTGGTAATTTTCTAGTATATTAATCTCTAAATATATAGAAAGGTACCTGTAATAGATTTTCCATAAAATACGTAGGGAAGTTGATTTTTAAAGATAGGTCCTAACAACCCCGTGGGCAGATTCCTGGCCAAAATAAGCATTGACACCTAGCCTTAAAATAATTCATTTAATAACTAGGTATAGTCAGGAAGAATTGAGAAGCCTATTAAAAAATATTATATAACCTGATACGCTCTCTTTTAATGTAACATAATACCTAATATACAACTCTACATTTTATTCTTCTATTAGTTGTTATATTTTTTGTCTCTAGAGAGTGGGACCACTGAATTTGGTATTGAAGAAACTTGGCTATAGTCCTGACATTACTTAAAATGTTG